>BQNB010194063.1:0-11485 GCA_026074375.1 Tanacetum coccineum
CTTCGTCCTCTCTTTATAAATCAAAGAATTCTCATAAGCTTGATCACGAAGCTCATTAAGTTCATTCAGTTGAAGCTTCCGATAAAGGCATATAACCAATCGGTGTCTTAAAAGCAGTACGAAATGCCCACAAAGCATCGTCTAATTTGTCTGACCACGAGGCACGGTTTTCTCCAACTGTCCTTTCTAGAATACGTTTCAAACCGCGATTGGACACCTCCACTTGACCGCTCGTTTGAGGGTGATAAGCGGTAGCTAGACGATGTGTGACCCCATACTTAGACATTACTTTAGCAAACTGATCGTTACAAAAATGGGTCCCACGATCGCTTATAATAGCTCTAGGTGTTCCAAATCGGGCAAAAAGAGACTTCAAAAACTTAACTACAACTCTAGCATCGTTAGTGGGGAGCGCCTTGGCTTCAACCCATTTCGAAAGATAATCAACGGCTACGAGGATGTATTTATTTCCTCTTGAAGACGGAAATGGTCCCATAAAATCAATACCCCATACATCAAAGATTTCACAAACTTGGATAGCATTTTGAGGCATCTCATCTCGTTGTGAAATTTTGCCTTGTCTTTGACATGTATCACAAGATTTGATCATTGTATGGGCATCTCGATATATGGTTGGCCAAAAGAATCCGGCATCAAATACTTTTCGAGCGGTGAGATTGGCACTATGATGGCCCCCGGTGGGTCCTTCATGACAAGCTTTGAGAATATCAATAGCTTCTTGCCCATGCACACACCGTCGAATAATTTGATCCGCACAAGTACGAAAAAGATAGGGATCGTCCCAGAAATAATGTTTGACATCCTTAAAAAACTTCCTCTTTTGTTGAGTTGACATTCCTTTGATGATAAAATTCCCCGCATGGAAATTTGCATAGTCAGCAAACCATGGGGTACTTTTACTAGATATAACTCCAAGAGTTTCTAAAGGAAAATGTTCATTAATGTTCTTGTTTTCTAACACATCCTTATGAGGATTCTTAAGTCTAGATAAATGATCTGCCGCGAGGTTCTCAGCTCCTTTCGTATTAATGACGTTGAAATTTAATTCCTGAAGGAGGAGAACCCACCTTAGCAATCTTGCCTTGGCATCTTTTTTTGGCAAATAGGTACTTAAGGGCGGAATGGTTCGTATACACTATGCTTTTATTCATGATGAGGTATGACTGGAATTTTTCGAAAGCGTACACCACAACTAACATTTCCTTTTCCGTTGTGATGTAGTTCGATTCCGCCTCGGTCATTGTTTTGCTTGCATAATGTATAGGCCTAAAGTGTTTCTCAATTCGTTGCCCCAGAACCGCACCTATGGCATAGTCGCTCGCATCGCACATAAGCTCAAAGGGCTGGTCCTAGTCGAGGGCAATCAGAATTGGAGCTTCGGTTAATTTCTTCTTTAAGGTCTGAAAAGCTTGAATGCATTCTTCGGAGAAAATGAAAGGAGTGTTTTTCTCAAGGAGATGGGTCATGGGTCAAGAAAATTTTGAAAAGTCCTTGATGAATCTATGGTAAAAACATGCATGTCCGAGAAAACTTCTAATACCCTTGACAGTAGTTGGGTGAGGTAACTTAGCAATGACGTCTATTTTGGCTTTGTCGACTTCTATTCCTTTCTTTGAAGTTTTGTGTCCAAGTACGATGCCTTCTTTTACCATAAAATGGCCTTTTTCCCAATTTAGAGCCAAATTAGTGTCTTCACACCGTTTAAGCATCTTTTCTAAATTAGAAAGGCACGTAGAGAAAGAATTTCCAAAAACTAAAAAGTCATCCATGAAAACTTCCATTGTCTTTTCAATCATATCATGGAATATGGCCATCATACACCTCTAGAACGTGCATGGTGCATTGCATAAGCCAAAAGGCATGCGGCGGTAAGCAAATGTTCTGTATGGGCAGGTGAATGTGGTCTTTTCCTGATCTTTCAGATCGATTGGTATTTGAAAATAACCCGAGAAACCATCGAGGAAACAATAGTATTCATTTCCTGTGAGTCTCTCAAGCATTTGATCCATAAACGGAAAAGGGAAATGGTCTTTCCGGGTGGATTCGTTCAACTTTCGATAATCAATACAAACTCTCCATCCTGTTACAAGTCTAGTTGGTACTAACTTATTTTCATCATTGGTCACTACGGTCATCCCTCCTTTCTTTGGCACACAGTGCATTGGGCTCACCCAAGGACTATCCGAGATTGGGTAGATTAATCCAGCGTCAAGAAGTTTTTCAACCTCTTTCTTAATGACATCATGGATCTTTGGATTAACCCTTCTCTGATGTTGGACCGCTTGTTCATAGTCCTCTTCCATTAGAATTTTATGAGAATAAAATTCTGGGTTAATACCCTTTATGTCGGAGAGTTTCCAAGCAATTGTTTGCTTTCGGGACTTTAGAACCTTTATGAGAGCGGTCTTTTCATCGACACTCAAATCTTTGGCAATTATGAATGGCAACTTGTTGTTGTCTTCCAAAAATGCATATTCGAGATGAGGCGGTAAGTCCTTAAGTTCGACCTCGGGAGGTTCATCAATTGAAGTTTTGGCAGTTTTAGCTTCACACAGTTTAAGTTCTTGTCTGATTTCCGACAAATAATTTCCTTGGTTCGGAGGTGGTGAAGGATCACTATTAAGGAGTGCTTCAAGAATAAGAATGTCCCCTTCTGGGTCATAATAGGATTCATCAACTTCCGGTGAAGTTGGATCGTTGGCTAAAGCAAGAAAAGCATCAGCTTCTTCTAGAAGTAGAAAATCACTATCCCCGAAAGGAGTGAGAGTCGGAGAAGAAATTGAAACTATCGGGTCATATCCAGGAGTGAGATTGCCACTGGCGATCACGTCTGAAAATCCTAGAACTTCCTGAGAATACTACTCACAAGCTAATTCAACAACGTCGATTCGGTTCGCCGTCATATCATTATAATTAGCCGAGTATCTCGAAGTTTGATCAAGATTGTAAGTAATGGCCTCATTGCCCACTCGAAGGGTTAATTCACCTTCGTACATGTCTATCAAAGTACGACCGGTCTTAAGGAAACACCTCCAAAGAATTAGAGGTACTCGAGGGCCTGGTTTAAAATCTACGACCATGAAGTCGGCTAGAAACTAGAATACACCAACTTTAATGTTGACATCTTTAGAAATACCGATCGGTCAGGAAATCGAACAGTCCGCTAGTTCTAATGTCATGCACGTCAGAGTCGGGTCTGGAAGGTTAAGCTTTTTCCACACGGAAAATGGCATGAGATTTATGCTCGCGCCAAGATCGGCCAAGGCTAAGCACTCATCCATTACGGGAAATTTACATGGAATAAGGAATCTGCCAGGATCACCAAGTTTTTCAGGTAACTTGTTAAGTATGACCGCCGAGCAATGTTCGTTTAAAGGGGTTCTAGCCATCTCACTAAGTTTTTCTTTATTTCTGATTAAGGCTTTAAGAGTTGAAGCAAATTTTGGCATAAGAGTCAAAGCATCCATAAAGCTAATTTCAAAACTCATATCTTTAAAGATTTCGTAGAATTTCTCAATTTGTTCGTTAGCATTTTCACGACGCTTCTCATCATTTCGCCTTGAAGGATAAGGAATTGACGGTTTCGGGTTAGGCATCGGTGCACTAACGGGAGCAACAACTGGCTCAGAAACCGGAATTTGGTTTTCAACTGGGACAACCGGAGGTTGGACGTCTTCGGTAATTCCATTATTAGTAGGAAAAACCGTATCCTTTGTCACCTCGGTTCTACTTTCCACTACTTCAGGAGAAGAAGTAGGAATCATAGGTCCTTGATAAGCAACACCGCTTCGGGTAGTAATACCCTTTAAGTCTTCCTTCGGGTTAGTAATCGTATTACTCGAAAGAGAACCTGAACTCTCAGAAACCGGATTTTGGTTTTCAACTAGGACAACCGGAGGTTGGACGTCTTCGGTAATTCCATTATTAGTAGGAAAAACCGTGTCCTTTGTCACCTCGGTTCTACGTTCCACTACTTTAGGAGAAGAAGTAGGAATCGTAGGTCCTTGATAAGCAACACCGCTTCGGGTAGTAATACCCTTCAAGTCTTCCTTCGGGTTAGTAACGGTGTTACTTGGAAGAGAACCTGAACTCGAAGACGAAGCGGTATTGGAATTTACGAACTTAGAAAGCATTTCCGTTAAATTTGTCATCTGGTTTTGTAAACCTTGGCCTTGATTTTGCATATTCCTTAATATTGCATCATTAGCCTTGACATAATTCTCAAAATCGGTCTTTGAAACACCTTGCATTTGCGGAGCGGGAGCTTGATAAGGGTGAGCTTGGTAAACCGGTGGTTGACTAGTCGGAGGTTGATAAACTTGTCCTTGGTAGAAGTTATTTCCACGGTTTTGATTGAAATTGGTTCCCCGATTTTGGTTGAAATTATTTCCTTGATTTTGATTGAAACGATTTTGATTGTTTTGAATCGGAGGAAAACCAGGAGGTCGGATTTGGTTTGCAACCATCGGAGGTCTAGAATTGGTATTTCCTTGATTGAAATTAGCTGCAGCAGCTTGTGAAACGTACTCTTGAATGTTGTCTCGATAAACATTGCCATCGGTGGTGGGACAATTTCTATAAGAATGAGCACCTCCACAAGTTACACAACTCTGCTCGACCGCTTTTACGGGCACGGGAGCTTGGGCTTTTTGCTTGTCGATAAGCATAGTCTTCATCATATTCTTAAGTTTAGAAACTTCGGTTGTAAGAGCAGTAACATCGGGTGATATTCCGGGGGTAGATGAGCTGGAACTCACTTTGGCAACGACTGCCTTGTTTCGTGAATTACGAACTTTGGATTTACTCTCGATAATTCTCAAGCATTCATGAGGCATCTTATCCAAAAAGTTTCCACCCGCAGCGGAATTCAACGAATCTTGATCATTAGCATTCCCGCCTGTCACGCGGGTGACCCGGGTTCGATCCCCGACAACGACGCCAAAAATTGACATAACAATTCTATACACGTAAGAAAATATACTTATAAGAGAGCTTTTAAGAAAATTCCAAAAGTGACCCTTAAGGAAAATTCACTCAAATATATATATAATACTATACGTATATTAACCGGGAAGTATGATTCCCGGGTCGTTATTCCCCAATGATTTATGAAATTGAAACCACGTTTAAATTTAGACAATGATTTGAATGAGTTCAAAGATTGGATTAGTTATCTATTTCTACGAATGAAAAATAAGTAAAACAAATACGGGAAAGCAATTAAATCACAAAACGAATAACGGGAATTTAAACAAACGCAACAATTTAGCAAGTAAACTAAATTTAAAACCTACGAATGCATATTTAATATCTAAACCTAAATTAAGACAAAGGAAAATTTTAAGAAAAATAAAATTATTATTATTTTTTTAAAATTTTTTTTATGATTTAAAAGCTAATTTAATGATTAAAAAAGCCTAGAAAATAACAAATTAATTCCTAAAAATTCTAAAAAATGATTTTAAATTTTAGAAAAATCTAAGAACTGATAAAAACTCAGAAAACTATTTTTAACTATTTTTTATAATAAAATCCTATTTTATAAAACTAAATTAAAAAGCTTAACAACGAGATTAAAAATCTAAAAGTGACAAAAATGATTTTAATGCATGTAAACCTAAAAGAATTTATTCTAAATCTAAAAACTATTTTTTTGTATTTTTAAAGTTATTTTTCTATTTTTTTATTGATTTTTGAAAATTTTATTTTAAGAAAAATGGTAAAAATTAAACTATTAATGAGAAAATTCCAGAAAAATTACTAAAAATCCTAAATGATGCAAATAACAAGAGAAAAATAAAAGCAAACACACAGCTTATCTAATAAGCTGGGGAAAATTCTAAATAAGCTACGGCTTATTAATAAACTAAGAAACTAAAAAGAGTATAAAAAGAAAATGAAATGGTATCCTAATGGATGAGCTAATGAAGCACAATGGTAAGGTCTGTGTGTGTTTAAAGCCAAGGTCGTGGGTTCGAGTCCCAGGCTTTGGTTTTTGCTATATTTTTTTATTTTTAATTTTTTGAAAAAGTCTAAAAACAAAGTTATAGATAAGCTTAAAACTAACAACTTTAATAAAAGCAATTATCTTTAAAATTTCCTAAATAAGCTAGAAAGCAGCTTAAAAGCTAACAGAAAACACTTAATCTATTTTTTTGGTTTTTTCAAAACTTAAGAACTAAAAAAAACTTACAATAAGCTGAAATTTATGATCTTTAAGCTACTAGCTATCTAAATCTAATCTAATAAGCTAATCATGACATAAATGAGCACAAAGAAAATAAGCCAAAAGCTGAAAATCTAAATAAGCAATTATAGAAAATTTTAAACCAAACAGTCTTTTGAGCTTATATTTAAGTACTCAAATGAAAACTTAAGATCAAATGGCTTATTGAAGCTTAAACTATGACCTACTAGCTACTTAGAAATGCTTTTGAAAAGGAGTTTGGAAAACATTTGCTTAATGAAAAAGCTTTTGAAAACAGCTGAATTACTCAGTAGGATCTGAGTTTTTGTTTTTGAAAAGACAAATGGTAACTTTTAAGCTTAAATTCAGATAAGCAAATGAACTTATTTTGAAAAAGCAAATTAAGACAAATGTTTAATGACCTAAAAGCTACTTATTTTATGAAAATAAAATTCTAAAAGTTACTTTAACCCCCTGAACATTAAGCTTAAAAAATGGCAGTTTGCTGTTATTTCTTATCTGGTGTATTTTGCACAAATAAGACCTAAACTTTTATTTGACAAAGTGCAGGCTAAGAACTCAATTCTACATAGATCAAACACACAATTGACAGTAAATAAGGCTTATTAAAATTACTAGGTTTGATTGAAGCTTAAAAAATGATAGTTTGTTGTTTTTTCTTAACTGGTGTATTTTGCACAAATAAGACCCAAACTTTTATTTGACAAAGTGCAGGCTAAGAACTCAATTCTACACAGATCAAACACACAATTGACAGCAAATAAGGCTTATTAAAATTACTAGGTTTGATTGAAGCTTAAAAAACAAATGAGGCTAGACAGATTTGAGCTTAACTCATTTTCAACCATGAATACTTTGTTTTAACAAAATTCAGCTTGTAAATCCAACTCAGACTAACTTAATTAAGAAACTAAAATCAAGATTAAAGGACAAATAGGCAACAAGTAGTACTAACTTGTAGTTAGTACTGCTGACCCAAACACCCTTTTAACTCTTCAAATTTCATATTTAAGCTATTAAAAATGAGATTTAAAGTGCAAATTTCAATTACCAGATGATGCTCAGCTTTAAACAACTATATTTAACTTATAACAATAAGCAATTAAGCCAGAGTCTATAAGCTATAAGCTATTCTAATATCTTTGGTTTTTTTGACAGATTTAAAAGACAAAGATGAGAAAACTAAGATCTAAACTATATAACTCAAAGACAGATAATCAAATTTACTTAATAAGCATAATGAAACAGTATTAAGTACAAATAAGGAAGATTATAAGCAGAACAGGTAACTATTAAGCTAGAAAATTAAGACAAAAAGAGTAAATTGGAACTTACAAATGCCTTGGCTAAACAAAGGCTTATAAATGCTCAAATAAGCTATCTACAGCTCTAGCTTATCACAAGGATAAGCTAGTAAAAGTCCCATATGCTCTTCCATGTTAAGTTTATCATCCAAATAACTCAAATCATTATGTATATCAAAGGTAATCTGATTTTAAATGTTTAAATAGATTAAGGATTAAATTGAGCTCAAATCTAAGCTTATAGACTTAGAGAACTTAAATTGAGCTTGTGAGAAGCTTGTAAGTTAATTGAGAGCTTATAGAAAACAAGAGTTTTTAGATGTTTGAGAATACATTAAGCAAAAACAAATTTAACAAAGTAACTAATATTTTATTGATTTAAAACAGATTACAATACTTAAAATGGAGATTACAAAAGCTTTAATAAGAAGATTACATTTACAAAATTACAAAAGCTACTTTCTAAAAGCTAAAAAGGAAAAGATAACACGTCTTGTGAGTGAGTGTGAGGGGCTATTTATAGCTGCACAATGAATCTTCTAGGTCTCTAAGTTGTTGCACGCTCCTTTTGATCATGGCCACTCAATCTTCCCTCATCATTGGATCCTCAATTTTTACCGTTGGATTAATTGAGTGAGCACACGGATTGCCAACGTGGCATTCCGTGTGTCAGTCCATTTGTGCTTCTTTTGTGAGTAATTTAGTCCAAAAACCTTGTCCTTGGTGTGCTTTCTTGCCATATCCGCGTGTCAGACCTTTTGGGTTTCCACCAATGGAGCTTTTCAATGACTCGTTTTTTTTTTCCCCCCCCACCCCCCCTTGTGCCAGCTTGGAACTTATCACTGATTGTCATGCCACCTCACTAATTTTAATTAACCCTTTGTTTTTGTCTTGGTGATTCGCTGAGGGAGACGATGAACAGTAAAATGGTTTACCCGCCTTTTTTAACTGTTTAGATGGGGATTTGACTGGGGTTTTCGGGCTTTGACTTGGGTTGTGTATTTGAAAGGGAATGGGCCAAGGTTATTATAAAAGGAGTTGTGCTCGTTTTTGGGCTAGGGTTAAATAGATAACGAGTGTTAACTCTTTATATATTAAAGAGTTAACACCGTTAGGGCTTAGGGACCATTTTTTCAACTTTGTTTGACTTGAAGGGCTGTTTTGGGTTTTTATGGGTTTTGTCATTTAGTGAGTTGACTTTGGTTGACCAAGGGTTGACTGGAGTTGACTTTTGACCCTTCTTGCTATCAAATCCCCGGCTTTTGTGCACTCTATTCCGTCTCGTGTCCGTGTTTGCCCGGTTTTTACCGTTTTCTTGAGATTTTTGCAATATCCGTACCTACACAATCACAAAGACAAAACAAGCAATATACAAGCATTTTATGCACAATTTTATCTTTTTAGGGTCATTTTTGATATAAAACAGATATGTGTTTTCACACATATCACTGTTCATCAACAAGCATTTTGGTTCCACCTCTCCCTCCACCCCTACCACCTCTGCCTTGACCTCTACCACCTCTCCCTCTAGCCCTACCACTTCTACCACCTCTCCCTCTAGCTCTACCTCTTCCACCACTTGATTAAGCTCTTTCAGTATTTGCTTGAAATTTGGCAGCATTTGATTGACCTTTGCCACCACTTGCTTGACCTCTGCCACCACTTGCTTCACCTATACCACCACTTGCCTCACCTATACCACCACTTGCCTCACCTCTGCCACCACTTACCTCACCTCTGCCACCATTTGCATCACCTCTGCCTCCCCTATAACCTTTACCACCACTTCTGTTTGAAGCATAACTAGGATAGTTTGGTTTTGTCTTTCTACCTGCTTCTTCATCTGTGGTGGTTTTGGCACAGGTTCCTTATCACAGTTTCTTCTATTATGTCATTTTTCATAGCAATTACTACAAGTAATTTGTCTACCAACCCTACTAAATTGTGAATTACTTTCAGACCTAGCCTTAACTCTATTTTTCTTTGGTCTGTCTCACATCCTTTTAACAATGGGTGGGAGTAGTGGTTGATTGGGTTGTCTTTTCCACATGTTACTACCATAGACTGGCTTTATACTAAACTAGTAAGCCTCAAACCACCTTTCTTGGCGATAACAGTGATCAACCCCTTCATCAGGTTCCTTATTCAAGAACAAGTAAGCTGCCACAGAATGGACACAAGGAATACCTGAAAGTTCCCACAACTCACACATACACTTCTTCAAGTGTAGATTAACTCCAAAACTTTCATTACCTTTCCTAACCTCTAGCTCCTGAAAACAACTGGGAACCACTGTCCAGAACCTGTATATATGACAATTAAGTTAGTATACCTAAACTTAACAGATTGGTAAAGGTAAGACAAGGTTTTTTTCTATTATTATACCTTTATTGCTCTTTCATAACCTTTAATCTCTTTCTGATAGATGGTGTGATTCTATCTTCCAAGTTCATAGCAATTGTTTTCATCTGTACCAATCTTTGCATAATATAGAGCCTTATGTCTTCTAGCATTGTGATGATTGGCTTTGTTCTTTGAACAAGTATTGCTCTATTAAAACTTTCTGCAATGCCATTTTCAAAGGATGTACACTTGGAATTCAAGTCAAAGAAGGCTCTGGACCATGAGTTTGGATTCCTCTGTACAAGGTAATCATATGCATCAGGAAGAATGGCCTTGATTTGATCCATGTTGTTGTAGAAGATGGATTCCACTATTGTACCAGCTGCTAGCCAAAATAGTCTCTGTAACTGCACCCCACTGAATTTCGTTTTAAAATTAGCAAAGACATGTCTTGTGCACTCCTGTGTTCAGCATTTGGCAACCAATCGGATACAACATCAAGTAACCCCTGTATCATGCAAAGATTTATATAAGTAACAAATTTTGATTGTGTACATTAAATTATCCAAGATTTATGTAAGTAACACAAAGTTGAGTCTCTATATCTTATGTGAATCTAATAACTGTGATACCAGTTCCATGGCCTAACTCCAGGTCTTCTTGTAACAAGGATAAGAACCAGCACCAATTTTTATTATTCTCTACCTTAACCACTGCCCAAGCAATGGGGTACATCTGATTATTTGCATCCCTCCTAGTAGCTATGAGCAGCTCTCCTCAGCAAGTGTGTTTCAGAAAACACCCATCTAACCCAATCACCCTTCTACAACCTGCTTTCCAACCATCTTTGACTCCCCTAAAACAAATATAAAATCTTCAGAAGTATGTGTTCCCATATTCTGTTTCTTCTTCATCTACTATGCAAGTGGAGCCTGGATTTGTTTCTAAGATAGCCTGCCTATACTCCCACAACCTACCATAATGCTCTATCAAACCACCTTCAAAATCATATAGTGCCCTCTGTTTTGCTCTTTTGCATTGCCTAAGGCTAACATTAATGAGGAATTTCTCTCTAATGACAGCCTTCATTTTCAACAGAGGAATAAAAGGGTCTGCAATTATCTCTTATGTGCTATCCATTTGTAGGTGACTAAAGAGCCTAGGTTGTAGTTTCTAGCACACTTGTGTTATGCTTTAAGTGACTTGATTTGGAATGAGTTTTCACTACCCATCCAAGATGCCCATAACCTAAATCCACATTGTGGTTGGCTACTTTTCATACTAGATGCAATTTTGGATATAGTCCACTTAGAAGACACATCAGAGTTCCTACTAGACCCCTCCCCATCTTTACTTATTCCTTTACCTACTTTACAACTTCTAGTTTTAACCTTACCAACCTTAAAAGTCACATTACCCTTCTTTTTAACTTTTTTTGTTTGCTTTAATACCCTTTTTTGCATCATCATTTGACTCTGTGAATAATTGTTTCTTAGCGTTAACTTTTTTAGAATGGTACCCTGCACATCTTCCTTTTGACACATCTCTACCACAAAACACAAACAACTGCCTCCAATCATTTTTCTGGAACCACCCCACCAGAGACCCT
>BQNB010194064.1:0-11485 GCA_026074375.1 Tanacetum coccineum
AACTTGGCTCCCGTCATTCTTTAATTCCTTTATTAATTTGCTAAACCTTGTGAAAAACCTCACAATCACAAACTAACAAAATCCCTTGTGCAAAATACCCTTCAAAATAAATAGCCTTTTGTTTTATATATAAAAATAAAACAAAGAAAATATCAAATTTTAAAATCTTGGATGACTGCCAAGTATTAAAAAAAATGATTAAACTAAACCCACTATCCTTTTGAAGTATTTTACTCTTTTGTTGACTTTTAAACAAAAACAACCACCTACGTCACCACCTGTTTCTTCTTCCTCTATATCACAGGCGACTGAAAAACAACCGCCACAACCTTTGTCGATCTACAAATCAACAAACCCTTAATCTTTCTACACTTTGTCACAAACCCGGACAATCGAAGAACCAAGAACCCTGTCGATAACCTTCTGCTGCTGCTCCTTGATGTTCACGAACCTGAAACACCAAAAGTTATGTTGTCGATTAGCTGGTAGCCCAAACAGAATAGCGATCTGCTCCTTCCAGAAATCGAACACCAAAACACCCTTCTTGACCGATCCTAGATGACCAGAGAACCCCGTGAACCTGAGCTCTGATACCACTTGTAGGAATGGAGTACAAATCCCCTCCCCCCTCACCTCATTTTATAGAGATGAGAGGGAGGTAAAACTGACTCCAATTAGGAATCCAAAGTCGGTTGTGATACAAGTAAAAGGAAACATACGACTTGACTAATATAAATTTGAACTTAACACGTAGACCCCTAGACTTATTCGTAATAGGCTAATATAGAGACTAATCTCGTAACAATGTCTCTGAACGATAAACATGGATGAGGCTGAGCTCAGTCGATCCAACAATAAACATTGCGTATTTCTTTGGAACAATTTGATGACATGAAAAAAAATTGCTTAATAATTTCTCTTGAATTGGTGTCTTGAGTCAAGACTCATGAAATCTTATATTTGATAGGTCAGAGTAAAACATTGTTGCTTGAAGTGAACCTTTGTTTGTTTGAGGTTCATGAAACAAACATGTGTTTTTGTTGGATAGCCAATTGTGTGAAAGATGAACTAGAAATGATGAATATGAATCTGCATTATTCTATCTTCGGAATGATGTATAAAAGTTGCATGATGTGGAGTTGCGAAAAATGCTAGACGGTTATGTTTGTTAGTATGTATCTTCACTGAATTGAGGCACTTTGGGTTTAACACCATATAATACCAAGAGAAAACAAAAGGCGGTTAACCCACAGGGCCAAATTTTTTGAAGTTTGAAAATAAAAATTAAACCATAGGAATTCTTGATGCAGTTATTAATGTGCAATTTAAATTATAGTCCTGCTGGTGTTATGATAATCTGGACATGTTTATTCATTCGTTTTTATGTGTGAAAGTTGTAAACCTTGCTTATGTGTAGAATATCTAACCCCAGAATATAAGTAAAAATATATATGTTTAGTATAATAGTATCGTATAATAAAGTTAGGAGTTTTTGCAAATTTACAAACTTCTATACATGACAGCAGGTTCAATGTGTTGCATTTTGTTTCTATACCGCTGCCTAGTGGCGACAAGTGGTACCCCATGTGTCTCAGGTTTCCCTCTATTGAAGTGATGAAAATCACCTTAGGCCGGTGGTGCCAAGAAAAATAACCAAATAAGCATGTTGCTTCAGTTCAACCCAAACACCCCAAAATGCGTATCTTGTATAAACATGGAAGAACTTAATATCTTCAAAAGAATCTCAAGTACTCTCTAACAAGTGCTCCAATGAGTGGCAGATCAATAATGTCTTACGCAGGGGGAAGATTTTTAAAACTATTTATAAACTTTTGAAAATTTGATTGGTCTATAAAACTAGTAACTCGGATCTAGTACTAGGAACGGAAGCTCTTTTTGTCCTACTGGTCGGGTTGTTGTTGATTGTAGTTTTAACCATCCACTTTGTTGACAAGGATTGATCCTCGCATGACCATTAAATTGATTAATTGATTAATAAAGCTGTAATTATTAAGTATTCTACGGTGTCTGATCTCTGGTCTGTCAAGAGGTTCGGTAATCACTGGAGGTTTGGTCAACATCTGGTGTTTCAATATCAAAATGCTGACGATAAGTCCATTCTTGATAAATATAGGCCTATTCATTCTTATGTATTAAATGTATATTAAATGTATATGTGCTGTCTTTTTTACTGTCTTGACTTGAATTGAAGTCAATACAACTACAGTAAATTCGGTATAATTATGCCAAGTTATTCCACTTGTATTATGACTTTGAAATTTGAGATATGTGTAACCGACTGCTCTTTTAGTTACTGGTTTGCATTTATATTTTTTTATATTGGCAGTGTATGTATTACTCCAATCTGCGACTCAACTAAACTAATCAACTAAAACTCATTTCAAATGCGATCATCCAATCTGCGACTCGGATTATATAGCACTAAAGGAATCGTTTGTGCTTTGATGTGACTCCTCTACAGAAAGACACTCTTTAAATTGTGGAGAATAGTAAATTGTGTTTTTCTATTTTTTCATATAAATTTACAAAATGAGAATTTTTTGTTTTTTGAAAAATATTTAAAAAAAATGCAACTAAACAAGTTTTTTCCATTCTCAAATGAAAATTTTCTAAAAAAATAAGATATTTTTCCCAAACTAAACACACCCTTAGGTTTCACTTGGATTCGCACAAACATATATAGGAGCTTTCACCCAAATTAGTTTGGGTCTCTGCTGTGAGCTTAGCATAGTTTTTCGTTGGAATAAATGTTTAATGGTTACCAATTGCATTATAGTAAAAAAAACAAAGAACTCCTTAATCAATATGGTAAACCAACAAGTCTCAGAATAGTGCTATAATAGTTTTTTTAATTTTTTATTTTAAAACGACAACTAAATATTTCACAATATATATATCTCGCATATCCTAAGCAGTTTTTTTTAGAACGACAACTAAATATTTCACCTGCATTTTCTAAGCAGGACTTGAACCTATAACCATCTGTTTGAGGAGCTTCTCTCACATCAAATAGTACCGTTTGGACACAAGCCTTTGGTAATAGTGTTTAATAATAAGTTACAATTCTTTGAATGACTTTCGAATTCCATACTTTTGAACCATATATGTCATACCAATTTTTTAACCCATATTTTGTACAGTAATATGTTTTTGCTCACGTTACTTGCTTGAATTTACCTCATAAATTTACGTCGTTTTAATAAAAATGTTTGTTATGTTAATTCCATTGGCAAATAACTCTTCTCTTCCGTAACTATATGCGGAGTACTTGGCTATATATCGATGAGAATGCTTTAAATATATCAATAAATATAGCGCTTTTCACCGTATAATTAAATTAGTCTTAGTTATGAATATCACTTCTTTATAAGATTCGGACATCAAATTGTTATTACATTCGGACTATCTTTATATTCTCATCTTAGATTTAGATTTAGACTTATAGCTTAATCCAGATGTATAGTTTCACGCGTACTCATATATGCAATAAATGGGGAGTTCTTTGTAGGTATTTTATTCAAAGACGAATCGCTCATCAAGTAACATGTCTCGTCCATTACTATTTACTTGTCTATATATGCATAGATGGCGGAATTCATTTACTAGGTGATAAGATCGCCAGTTGGTGGTCCAAGAAGCAGGATTGCACAACAATGTCGATTGCCAAAGCCGAGTATGTGTCACTATCTGCGTGTTGTGCTCAAGTGCTCTAAGAACTCAGCTAAGAGATTATGGCTTTGTCTTCGATAAAATACCTATGTATTATGACTCGAAGTCAACCATATCCATATCATGCAACCCAATATAGCATTCCCTCACAAACACATTATAGACTGATACCATTTCATCAAGGAACACGTTGAAAATGGTATTGTAGAACTTTATATTGTCAGAACTCAATACGAGTTAGCTGATTTATTTACGAAAGCTTTTTCGAAAGAAAGGTTTCAGTATCTAGTTGGCCAACTCGGTATGAGATGTTTGACTCCAGATGAACTGGAGGTTCTAGAAAAAGAAACTGCTTATATCTTTATCAAATATCGACTTCTAAATATTTTTCAAAAAAAAACAAAATAGAAAAATATAAAACCTTGAAAAAAAATACAAAATTATAAAATATAAGATTCATGACATGTCTCTCGTCAAAATATCAATTGCATTTACGTTTCTAAAAATGTCATTTAACAATTATACGAAAGTATAAATGTAACATTGAGTGAGAGTTCATCAACAAAATGATTTTGAAAATGTTTTTAAAACATGTCGTTATTCTAAAATCTTCTATTGACTTGTGTACAATTTCAGTGCACAAATCGGTCTCAAACGAAAAAGGAGAGTGTACACATCAGTGCCCTCATCCTTAGAAAAAAAGGAGAGAAATCTTCTTAAACTTGAGTCGTCTCATCAAGACATACAATATTTTGAACTCAAGTGCATCTGGTTTTCAAAATGTCGAACACAATTTTTCAAGAATTTCTTAAAAGGATATTTTTAAGTCATTCAAAATTATGTGTTCAACAATTCATTCCTCTCTAAATTGTTTGACATAAGTTTATTTTTGAAGGGGATTTTCTCAAAACCAAAGCTTCACGTGTATAAACAAAATATTTCAAGAATTTTTCAAAAGAATGTGTTCGTTACATGTGGTGTCTGAGTATAATTTTTTAATGATAATTCAAAATCTTTTAAAATTGTGTACTTGACACTTACTCCCCATCCCTCAATACAAATGTGGTGTCAACATGTGTTTTCTCAAATTACATGTAGTGTCACATCACTTACATGTGGTGGTTACACAACAATTTCAAGTGGTGTCGCCCAAATGTATTTTTGATGTAGAGTAAAAGAAAAATATTCCATAATATGATGCAGAATAAGAAACATTTTTCTCCTCATAAACTTTTCAAGACTTATATACTTTTATCCGTTGGTATCAACAATATCAAGAGATTTGTTTTTTTAAAAGGAAAGAAAATATGATTAAAAAGTGATCAGTTATGACTCAAGTGCGAACTCTTACCTCCATGTGCGATTTTTTTTTTGAATATCAATATACATGTGTAGAGAAAGTATTTCATAAAATAAAACTTTCAAAGTGTCAAAAAGTTTTAATTAATTTCAAAAACACTTTGATTCCTTTTCAAAAATGTTTTATGGTTACGATTGAATACCCATCAACCAACTATTTATTGACGATTAATGAAGACATAAGGTAGTTCAGGTCAAGTATTATCTCATGATCTAACCAGAACCAGAGGGATCTAATCAGGGACATTTCATAGATAGACTAGAAGTCCATAGGTATGGAATGAAGATGAATGAGAAAAGGGAAAAATGTTGCTTAAGACATGAGCTATCAATGGAACACACACAAGAAGATGATAGTCTAGTCCTCACTAAATTGTTTGACTTAAATTTATTTTTGAAGGGGAGTTTCTCAAAACCTGTAAGTGTATGAACAAAATATTGAAGACTTCTTAAAAAGAATGTGTTCAATGCATGTGGTGTCTATGGAAAACTAGAAGGAGGGGGGGAGGTTAATAGTTTTATCGATTAAATTTATGTTTCAAAATTATATAGATCGAGTTTGTGTGGAGTTGATGATATTGATTTGATCTACAAAATAAAAATAAATGATAAGCACAAGTAAAGTAAAAGGTAGAGTATGAAAAGATAGAACCATGACACAATAATTTATAGTGGTTAGGCTACAAGGACACCTTCCTTGCCCTACTCCATTCCCCGAGTTCTCAACTTGAGAGTTTGTAAGCACTAGTCCACAACCTCCTTGTCCGGCGAAGAAGCCTCACAACGTCGCTTACACTTTTTTCGGTACAAAGATAAATAACAGGTTCTAACAAAGGTAGAACCAACCTTACGTTGCTGACACTTTTTTTGGTACAAAGCTAAATACAAGGTTCTAACAAAGATAGAACCAACTCAATGCTAACAACTCTTTTTACAAGGATGAAGTATGTAAGTATAATGAATAAATGATGTACAAGAATCAACAAGATGATCTTGGTATGATGGTGGAGACTAGCAAGGAAACTTAAGCTTGATTGTCTCGTATGCAATATCGACAATTTCTTCTAATAAGAGAATCACTTAAAAAAATAAGAAATGGAACTCAACTAGATCTGAGATTTAGAGAGAGATATTAGAATGATAGAGAGATGTAAGAGAAAGCGGTGAAGAAAACATGAGAAATGGCTTGCTATTTATAAACAAAAAATGTTATTGTTCCCCGGATAAGGAGGATCCCCTCTAAAAGGGGTCCGACCAGTGTTAACCAAGGGATCCGGGTTACTGGTAGTGTAAATCTGAATTTTGAATGCCAAATCTCCAAAAATCTTATGTAATATTCCAAGATCTTGTGTAATCTTGTAAGATTTAGTTTAGATATGGAAATATCATGTTGATGTCATGCATGATGTAAAATGTGAATATAACTTACATAATTTTGAAAAATAAAAGTAGAAGTAACTTTATGTTACTTGTATAATATGTAATTGTAATGTATGATAGACATAATAAGTTAGAAAAACTATTGGTTTAAAGCTTACGTATTTTATTTTCTACTTATAATGATATAATGATTGTTATCGACAAAACATAAGAACATCGTAAAATAGAAATAAACATCTTTATGATTTATTTGTATTAACAATATCCCCCCTTTTTGTTGATGACAAAACATAAAATTATTGGAAGTAAAGAGTAAAATGTATAAGTGTTAAATTGGAGCTTTTTACTCCCCTCTCCCCCTTTTTGTTGAAACAAAAAAAGTGTCAAAGAAAACTAACAAGTAATACAATGTAATGAAACAAATGCAATGTAAGCAATATAAACTAATTCAAAATGAATTGAATGCTATGCTCCCCCTTGACGGCCCTAAATGAGGGTGTCAAGGTATCCAAATAGATTTGGTGCTACAAAAGAGAATATTAGTGATAAGGAACATAATTATTAGCTCCCATTGCTTTGAGAGTCCCTACCAACAAATATGTTAAAATAAAGGTAACAGTGAAGCCACAGTTTGCCAGGATTGTCACACCCCGCCAAGGCGGAAACGCGAGGCGTAAACAAGAATGGATATCATTACAACACATGGTGTCTATATAGAGAATACTAAAATGAAAACTAAAGTAAAGCAAAGACACAAAGTGTCATAACAATACCCAAAACCTAATGGTGTCTTTATTAATGAGAAAGATGTCTCGTCAATAAATGACATGTAAATGAGATATAATAAAAGATAAGATGCACAAAGACAAGGCACAAGACTAGTAAGACATGTAATGAACAAAAACCCTTGTAATAAAATAGATCAACCAAATTAGTGACTTTTTGTCACTTAAAATGGGAAAAAATAAGAACAAGGAAATGTTCTTTAAATTAAAAATTGAAAACAAAATATAATATTCTTTTTATTATCTTCACCAAATGTCCCATGGAAAGTTTTGGTGGGTAAGAGTGGTAAGACATTCGAGGATGTGATTGAAATGAATCTTATTTCACTGCAGAGATCATTAACGATCACTTGGGTTCATTGGTAATGCTCACAAAAAAGTTTTGTGAGTTAGTGGTGGTAGAATGTCATTGGACCACATCGGTTGAGGGAATGGAGGAAGTTATGGTGGAAGAGGTGGTTCCATTTCCATGACATCAGGGTCCGGTGGTGGTTGGCTAGCCAAACGTTCGATGAAGGCGAACGTGGGTTGAAGTGGAGGCTTGGTGGTCCTAGGTGGGAGATCTTCGAGTGAGTCGAAGAATATGTGAGGAGATGTGGGAGGTGTTAAGAAGATGATCTCAACGGGCTCTAGGTTTATGGTCAATGGTGATGATTGCTTGGATGGTTAAGTAGGTGTTGGAGGTCGTGTGGTTAAAGGGGGTGGTGTTGTCTTTGGTGTGGTTAGAAGTTCACTTGGAGAGAAGCCTAGTGGTGAAATAGGAGTGGTTGGTGGAGAGTCAAGAGGTGTAGAGGGTGAAGCCATTTGATAGTGACTTGGAGGTGAGAATCGTTGGAAAGGTGGTGAATTAGATGGCGGATTGACAAGACAACAAGCTCGAACACTAATACCAAATCCAAAAACAACCATACCAAGTGTAAGCATCATTTCTAACATCATTTTAGAGTTATAAAAAGTTATTATATTCATTATTTCATTTGGTTAAATGTATGTAACAAGATGTGCAAGAAAAGATGTACAAAATTAGGGATTTCAAGCTTCTTGGTGCAAGATCAACACAAGTTGTCATGCACCAAGGTTTTTACCTTGTAACTTGAATGAGATGTGAAATATAACTTGTGGGCTGAGATATATAAGTTTCTTGTTGGTGTTCTTCCAATGATTTGTTGCTAAAACCCCTTCCATCTTCATAGCCAGACCTCATACTCATCCTTCTTCAAATAAGGAAACTTTGCATTGTTGTTTGAGACAGTGGTAATGATTTGAGGTTGAATGTTTCGTTGTTGTTGAGGAATGGTAGGTTCACTATGAACATTAGCATCATCGCTATCATTGTCAGATGATGCAATTTTAAAGGTATATAAAGGTGTTTGGTTGTGAGGTTTATAAGGATCTTAAATCCAAGAATATTCTTCTTATAAGAGACTCTCAACAAGCTCTGATACCACTTGTTGGATCCCACTCTAGATAGATCTTTACTGCCTGTTAAGGATGGTGATTAACCTATGTAATCACAAGCTAATCACAAGAAAGACTCTTGCTTTGAAAAGCTAATGTCTACGCGGAATATAGACACAACTAATAAGAAGAACAGGACTAATAAAAAAACTAAAAGATCCTTCTATGGATTTCTATTAATTAACAAGGAGAAATGTGTTTTTGTGGATGTCCATTTCCCTAAGCCATAGGTTCTCTTTATAGTGTAGAAACCCTAATCATCATTTACTCAAAACCCGTAAGATTGATATGCATGAATATCTTCCTCATTTAGCTCATGTATATCCTCATCTCTAACTAACTAAAATCTTATCCTGGAATAACTATTTGACTCTACCAGGACTAAGTATGCTACCAGTAGGAACTAAATTTAGCCTACCAGGACTAACTATAATAATAACCTTACCAGCAGGAACTACATACCTGCCAGTAGGAACTACTACTCTACCAGTAGGAACTACATACCTACTAGTAGAAACTAAGTATTACAAATATTCCTAACACGTTTAGTGTGACCATATATGCCATTTGGTCACAATGTTAGAAGTAAATATGACTAAACACATTAGCTTTTGGCAAGCTAACACAAACTAAACTTTAGACACACATATTAAGTTACGTGACCATATGTAACGGAATTTGGCTACACTAAAATAATGTGTGACAAAACGTTTAGTGTGACCATATGTGGCATTTAGTCACATTATTCAAGTGTGTGACAAATATTTGTCACTATTTATATGTATATCGTGACCAATGCTTCAAGCTTACTTGTATTGGTCACACGTTCGAAATTCATATGTGACCAAACAATATTACCAGTTACTTTTAGCCACATGATGTTCGAATGTGTGGCAATACAGTTCTAATGGTCACACGATAAAAATGTTCATGTGTGACTAATTAGTAAATGGTGTCTTTTTTGGTACCTTTGGTCACATAAATATGTGAATGTGTGGCCGTTCCATTTTGCCCATGTGTGACCAAATCCACTTTTTGTACTAGTGTTAGTAATGACATTGATGACATGTTAGGAGAAAAAGGCAGAAATACAAAATAGGACTATATGGTGGATATTTTGACTCCGAACGTGGACGTTGAGTCACTTGGGGCGAAAGGAAAAGAATCTGGTTTCATGGAAGGGGACTTAGTCGACAGAGAGAGTGGGAGTGACGTGGAGGAGGATGATTCAGAAACATCAAGTTTCATGGCATCAAAAAGTTCCAAGGGTACAAGCTCTTCAAAGAGCGGAGGTAGAACGATAAGGAAAAGTTTATATGAGCGTTGGAAATATGATTATGAAGATAACTCATATGACAATGTACACAACTTGAAGCCTACACAATATATACATCAATAGAACACACATAAATTACTTATCTATAACAACAAAGAAAAAAAAGTTCTAAACCTTAAAGCTTAAAGCCTAAAGCCTAAAGCTTAAAGCCTAAAGCCTAAAGCCTAATTTCGAAATTTCGGGTTCCCTTTCATGGGGATCCCTAATTTCGACCAAGAGAGAAGAGATGACTTATCTATAACAACAAAGAAAACAATAGTTCTAAAGCTTAAAGCTTAAAGCCTAAACCATAAAGCCTAAATTCTTAACAATGTACCGAAATTTCGGGTTCCCTTTCATGGGGATCCCTAATTTCGATCAAAAGAGAATATCAAACACTGTTCGAATGGACAATAAGGTTTAGGGACCCCCTATTTATAGTGTTAGGATTAGGGTTAGCTTTGAGAAAAAGCTACATAATCTTGACACAAATGGTCCCTCTCTCATTAATACTGTTGCATTAAATGTAAAAACTCTACGTATTTTTCGGTATAATCATGGAAGCATGGGGTACTCCTCAAGATGTTTATCAATGTATGCAATAGAGTTTTGTACTTATGGCTCTCTGGGTGAGACAAATCATTTAAAGATACAGCCCCAATAAATTTAAGGGCTCAATCTTTTAGTATAATAGATGTATAGTTATATAGTGGAGCCCACACAGGAAGAGATCATACATTCATACACGAATTATATATGGTATTTATATGCATATAGGAAAAATTGTCATTTGTCTATAAAGCTTTTTAACGAATGCATTTTGGTCAAGCGTCGATCTTGCTAGACGCTTTTAAAAAAAATTAAGTCGTTCCCTGAAAGAATGTATGTATTCCGATCTAGGTATATTTGGAGTATATAAAACCGAAACCATGCATGCAAAATTCTATTTAGAGCTTGATGGTGTTATTTAGATCGGATAATTTACAACAAAAAATTTAAAACACATATATGCAAATAAGAGCCAAATCAATGATATAAACGTACGGGATATTTTATGGGATCAGATAAAACTCATATCTCATTCTTGAATCCTTAATAGGAAAAATCTAGCATAGTTTGATTGAATTAATGATCCAAAAATGGATTGGACCACTTAGTCATCTTTTCTAGTCATATAGAATGATTTCTATATAATATTCATCCTTGTTCAAGAAAAAAATTGTAAACGGGAAATATATAATATGCGGACGCCTAAGCTTAATCCACAAGGAAAACGTAGTATAAACCTTTAGCACTAGAAGATGCACTACAACATTTGCCATATTCCCCAGCGACAAATCCGGGGTATCCCGGGCGACTTATCGCTGGGGATACGTTTCCCGGGCGACATGTCGCCCAGGATAAGTGGAACGGAAAAGCTCGAATGGGATTCCTTCCCGGGCGACATCGTCGGGCCCACATAGTTTCAGTCAAACAATTAAGTGCCACGGTGGAAGGT
>BQNB010194065.1:0-11484 GCA_026074375.1 Tanacetum coccineum
TGATAATATTGCTTTCTTATTATTCCGTTGCGTGTTCAATATTATCTGTAAAACGATCCTAGATGGGCTAAACGATTTTCAACAGTCGTTCTGTTGTGGATGTTATCATGACACATTGTGTCTTTGTTTTTATTTCACTATTTAGTATTTCTCTATTAAGATGCTTGTGCTACGTTAATATCCTTTCATGTCGCGCCTTGCGTTTTCGCCTTGGCGGGGTGTGACAAGAACCTACCAGGTTAACTTCAGAGATCATGGCAATGACGTCAGACACCAAAGCAATCATGTCCACATTATCATTCACCATATTGGCTTGGCATGGATTCACCCGCTTCGGCATCTTATAATTAGCAGCACGGTGACCTGGCTGGTCATAATTGTAGCAAGTCCCTTGGAATTTCCGTTTCATAATTCTAACTTTAGGAGCAAGGTACTCAGCCTTCCCTTTTCCCTTCTTGTCATTCTTCTTTTTGCCTTTTCCTTTTGCCTTAGAAATAGACTTTGAAGATGACCCAGCATGCTCAACCATATTAGCCTTGGCAGAATCAGGTGCATAAGTATTTTTTTTTGAGCCAGCTTGTTGTCCTCTTCAATACGAAGATGAACAATCAAGTCTTCAACACTCATCTTCTTTCGCTTATGCTTCAAGTAGTTTTTAAAATCTACCCAGCTTGGAGGTAACTTTTCAATAATACCAACAACTTGAAAAGCTTCATTTACAGCCATTCCCTCAGTATGAATGTCGTGTAGCAAAACCTGCAGATATTGAACTTGGGTTATCACATTCTTTGAATCAACCATCTTATAATCTAAAAAACAAGCTACCATGAACTTTTTTGTACCAGCATCCTCAGTTTTGTACTTACGTTCTAACGACTCCCATAATTCTTTGGCAGTCGTGGTCTTGCAGTACACGTTGTATAAATCATCCACCAAACCATTCAGAATATAGTTGTGACACAAAATGGCTGAATGTTTCCATGCTTCCACAGCTTGCACAGCCTGTGCATTAGAGGGTTGACCTTCCGTAGGAGGTTCCACCTGAGGTGCAGTCTCGTTTAAGAACCGCGCAAGATTCAGAGTAGTAAGATAGAAGAACATCTTCTGTTGCCACCTCTTAAAATTTTGTCCATTAAAATTTTCTGGTTTTTCAGCATAATTTGCAACTATATTGGTAACCGGTGCACCAGTTACGTTCACATGAGCAGTCACATTAGTATCGATTGCCATCCTAAAATATCACACACAAAAAGTTAAATAAACTGTTATAAATCGGTATCTAAGAAATTTAATTTTGATTTCTATAGCTTGTACCAGATCTGCTTCAAAGAAATTCAATCTTGGTTTCAATGAATCAACAAATCATTTTAATTGAAACTCAATCTTGGTTTCAATATAAACTGATTCGAAAAACTGCTTTAAAACGTTATAGATTCGTAATTCTAATTCTGTAAATTAAGATCCATTTAATTAAAATTGATTTTCAAAGAACTCAATCTTGGTTTCGACATAAAACAGTTTATATATAAAATCTATAAATTAAAATCCGTTTAATTAAAACTGATTTCCAAAGAAACTCAATCTTGGATTCGACAGAAAACAGTTTACATATAAAATCTGTAAAAATAATTAATCTAATTAATAAAAGCGGTTTTTAATTCTGTAACATAAAATCTGTGTTATATTAAAAAAGTACTACAATTCGTCCAAACTGCTGATATCAAGGGCGTAAGATTATAGGGAAACTGTAACACTTTTATTAATAAAATCGAATTATATTACAATAAATTAAATTAACAGAAAATAAATTAAAAAATTTAAATAACAGACAGAATGGGGTAGAAGCAGAAGACAGGCACTATGAACGATAATTAAAATAAAGCAGTAAAAGTTCATGGTACGAGGCTCGTGTTTAACACGATTCCCTTCAAACAGATTCGCCTTCTGTTTCCCAGGGTACAGCGTACAAAGCTGTGGTACAACCGGACCTGACAAACTTGCTTGAAAAATCACGGAAGTATCTTGCGTTTCTAATCGAAAGGCTTGCCGGAAATTGAATGGTAATTGGAGTTGCGTTTTTGCTGTGGGAAAACTAAATGAGGTGAAGGCAATATTTATACTGTAAAATTGACTTGTTTTCCAAGAAAAATATTTGCCTAACATAAGCAAATCTGTTATTTGAAACTATTAAAAATGGAAACAAAATTTATAGCAAAAACTTTCGCGTATAGGCGAGCTTTTGGAGTTGCATTCGTGTCCGCAGGTCGCGCGTGCTCGCATGAGTTTAGATGCTTCGAACCTATTTCGGCCCAGAAATTCTATTTTCTGCACCCCTTGCGCGTGTGCGCACGTAGGTGTAGAAGCATAGCCAACCTAAAGGAACTTGTTAGCCAATACCAAGATTTCCTTATAAACCACTCTCAACTTCCCTTTTTGGGCGATGTGGGAGGTTTTGATTTTCCCAAATTTTGTGTTCCACGTGCCTCACTTTGAGACACGATATCTCATTCATATTTACTCTGTTTTAGACATACTTTAGCTCGTTGCAAAGCTCTCTTCAAGGAGAACGCAAAGCTACCAACCAACACAAATATATGTAACATATACATACATTAAATGTCATCCAAAGTTTGCAAAAAATCAATTTGCAAAACTATTTTTCCAACATTGTGTCACGCGTGACACTCGACATGAAGCAAGTGGCTCACGCGTATGCGTACACCGATGACTATGACTGACGGCCAAGCTTTGAGAAGATTAAGGTGACTCCTAAGATTTTTCATCTCTACATCACATACACTTATACTAATGCACAATTTACATTATGAACATTAAAAATTTTAAACGGATAATAGTTTGGCCGTTTAAAGTTTCATGAACTACAATTTGGCCTCTTAGTAAACATGCCCAAGTTTTTCCTATGATAATGACGGGTTCGAGTGGTGTTTGAGTGAGTGGCATGAACTAGATGTTATATATAGTATTCACTTTAGTCAATAGGTTAGGAGGTTTAGTGTAAAGTTAGCTCAAATTATAGTCATATTAGGGTTGTTGGGTTTCTCTACGGTCCAAGCCCATCATCCTCCTCATCTCTATAAAAGGAGGTGAGGGGGGAGGGGTTTTATATTTTATTCTTTCCAACCTGTTTGTTATCCCTCCTCATCTCTATAAATGAGGTGAAGGGGAAGGGTTTTGTACTTTATTCTTTTCTTTACTCAATAAACATGTAATATTGAGGGTTATATTCTTATGCATCTTTTCTTTTTCTGTCATACATAATCTGCTGGGTTATGTTCGTCTTCAAGATCGGATTTATTCCGCACTAGTAACCAGGTTGTAGGGTGTCGAATCCTACACCAAATATATGTTAATGTTCTTACTAAGGATACAATATCTAGTTACTTACATATGATCATCAAACAAAAAACGTTGAGGATGAGTAGGAGCCAATATATGGAGATATATAGCAACATAAGTATATGAAAAATGATTTGGTCGGATGTATCAAACCGTACCCGCCCTACCCAAACAAACAACCTTGCGTTAAATTGACCCGGCCGGAACCAATACATCCTTTAACCCTTTATTTTATTTGCCTCGACTAAATAAATGAACCACATTAGCATTACTCTTGAATTCACCACTTTATAAACAGTAACAACAATGGGTATGATACCGCTTATTAAAAAAGGTGGAAAGAAAGAGAGATTAACCTTGATTCCGGAAGAGATTTCCACTTATGTGGAGGGCTGTCTATGAACGAAAATATTGACGCCGATACCATTTCATTTCTTTCTCCATTACTGTTGTATGATAGCCACTTTTACACAAAAAAATAAAATAAAAACCAAATCAGACTTAAATTTTATAATGCTTTAAATTCAAGTTTATATGGAACTATTCCTCAAAAGATATAAGATAGAACACACGAAACACAAAACAACTAAGATATGAGAATGAACTCATTACCACAGTGTCCTGTTGAAGGAGGATTCCTTTAGAAAAATTGCTGCAAAGTTCCTCTTTCTTTATGGTAGAATAGATTTCTGGGCACTTTGACATCTGGATTATTTCTTTATAGTCTGTGGGCAATTTGGACTCCCATAGGTCATGATCCTCCTGTATGTTTATTTTAGACAAACAATTAACTCATGTTCAAAAAAGATACTTTTTAACACATTCTATTATACATATTAGGAGAAGCTAGCGACGTCCATTTAATTCAATGGCAAATAATTAAACTAGCTTATAAATACATAAAGCTCAATATACTTGACACGTGTTTGAAGCTATCTAAGATTTCTAATTTTACTTATTTCCCGATTTTTAGTTATTTAATATAATAGCTAATTATGATAAAACTCCAAGCAATTAACAAATATATAATGAATATACCAAGTGACAAAACATGTTCACTCTCATATAAATTGCTTGGGTTCAAATCAGGCCAGGTGTGAGGAGTTTTTTTAAATTAGTCACAATCTCTACTTGTTTTATATCTACTTTTCTATCAACCAACAACTACTCTCTAATACTACATATAAAAACACATTCATTTAAAAACTTAATAAATAAGTGATGTTGTTAGGCTAAAATACCGCTAAATATAAAAGTCAACGCAATCTATTAAATATTTAAATACTTAATACTACATATAAAAACACATTCATTCAGAGTGAATCTATTAAATATTTAATACTACATATAAAAACACATTCATTCAGAGTGAATCACATGAGATTCAGAGTGAATCACATGAGATTCAGAGTGAATCACATGTAAATCACATGAAAATGCAAAGGTATAGTCGATCACTGTGATTCATGAGAATCACATGTGATTCTGGTGAATCACATGTGATTCATTCCTCCTTGAAGGAAAACCAAACCTGATGTAGTGAAGGCGCCAGTTGCTAAGGCCAAGGCTGATGTTGAGAAGGCGCCGGTTGCCAAGGACAATCACATGGGATTCAAGATGAATTACATGTGATTTTACATGAATCACAAGGGATTCCAGATGAATTACATGTGATTTTGATTAATTACAAGTCATTTTCATACACAACATTTGATCAAGTAACTAACAAACATATTTTATTAAGAAAATCACACACTATCAAATATTATTGTTATTAGTATATTAAAATAAAGAATTCATAAATATAAAAGTATTCTGAATCTCATGTGATCCTTCAAAGAATCTCATGTGATTTTGTAAAAAATCTCATGTGATTCTTTGAAGAATCACATGAGATTCTTTACAAAATCACATGAGCTGTTTTTATGTTAAATAAGCTATTTTTATGTTATGTTTCTAAAGTAATACAATCTGATTAACTGCAGAATTTGATTAAAAAGTTGAAGAAAAGCTTTCTATTATTTGTGTTGAAAAGCTAGTGAAAAATATTGTGATGATGAAAAGTTTTTTGAACTTCACCAAAAGTATGTTGAAGTTTTCAAAAATCCAATTGAGTTTGGTTATTATGAACATAGTGATGGGATTGATCATGAAGATGATGATGGTGACGATGATGACGATGGTGGAAATGGTAACGATAATTGTTGAAGCAATTAGGAACAGGGATCAACGTGAACGCATCTAAGCATCAAGGGACTATCTTTTGACTTGTCGTTAAAAACAGTTTCATATTCGAATAGTTCAGTTGCTAAAAATGTTATTATGGTAGAACTTATCATTTTTAGTTTGTAAAAAGAGGTAAAATTGTTGAATTAGTTTTTTGAAATAAAATCTTGATATAACAAAATTTATATGTACTAATATAGATATATATGAATCATAGAAACTTACTTTGAATTCCAGTGCTCGCTTGAGTTGTATCACAACTTCACCTGCTTTTGGCCGTCTTTCTCTCTTGTGATGTAAGCACTGATACGCAATCCTTGCAAATGTTACAAATGATAGTGGATCAACTTGTTCCTTTATACCCTCAAACACTAACTCATCAAGTTTTCCTACTTGATAGCGATATTTAGCCAAAAAGGGTAAAAATAGATACTCATCATCTAGTTTTATAGACGATCGTTTCCCGCACAATATGTCAAATAAAACAGCACCCAATGAAAATATATCGGATTCTTTTGTTAAAAAGTTTGTTTTAGAATATAGTGGATCACAATAGCCGATTGTTCCTGCTGCATCATCGATGACATAGTCTATATCCTGATTTATTGGACATACCAAGGAAAGCCCAAAACCTGTTATTTTTGCTTTCCAGTCATCAAATAGTAAAATGTTGCTACTTTTGATGTCCCTATGTATCATCACTTCTTTCTTTACATCAGTTGCATGTAGAAACTTCAACCCACTTGCAATATCGATACATATTTTAAGCCGCATCACCCACGTAAGACTAGCGTCGCTCAAGTACTCATCAAGTCTTCCTCTAGATGCAAAGTCATGCAAAATGATTTTTTCAATCTCATCATCACAATAACCTACAAGACCAATGACATTCTCATGTTTATACTTCAAAGGAATATCGAGCTCTCTAAAAAATCCAGTTTCTCCGTGACCAAATAACCTCCTATCCAACCGCTTTGCAGCAATGATGGTATGTCCATTAGCATGAGAAGCTACTCCTTTGTAGACATTCCCAAAGCCTCCTCTTCCAACGATATTGTCATCACTTAAGTTTTGTGTAGCTGATTTGATGTCTTCAAGTGACATTTTGAAGTTTTCCTTCTGGCTTTTTTCCTGTGAATCATCGGACAGTCGATCAATTTGATAAGTAAAAAAGAAAATTGAAATGGATTTGCAATCTAAAATTCTTTTAAATCGTTATTTTGATTTTCTAATTTTAGTGTATCTTAGATTTTAAACTTGCTACAACTCCTGTAGAAGTAAATACTGCTTAATTACAAAGAACTGACAAAGGTAAAAGGGTTAAGTTATATAACAAAATATCAATATATTAGTGGGTAAAACTAATCTATCTGACTGTAACTGAAACTCATATTTATATTTTTTACACTTTCTGAGTCAACATATGTTTTTTATTCTGCAATATCACTTGAAAGTAGCTTTATGAGTTCTGAGGTATTTAAAAGTTTCTTCTGGATTAGGTATTTATATCCTTAAATCTCAAATATTTAGCTTATTATGTTTTGTTGAATTTCATTGGCAAAATGTCTTATTTTTAGCAAATGAAAAGATAAGTTAGTGTATGCTTCTATATTGTGTGATAATAAGCCTGCAATACAATTCGCGTATTGAACATGTAACAAAAATTTGTCTGATATACTGTAATTGTCTATGGGTTGAAGTTGTTGCCGACTATAGATTTGTGCTCCAGTTGTAAGGATAGCTCGAATACTTATTCCTCCACCAAGATGAAAGACTTCGGATTCATATAATTAAAGTGACTAAATGAGGGTTTGTGATAGATGATTTTATGTGATTGTTTTTGAGTGAGGATCCATCAGTTTTAAATCGATGATTTATGTGTTGATAATTTTAAGGTTTTTATAGCTTGGAGTGTTTCTGAGTGAGAATCACTCAGCAATCAAAAAGTGTTTATATTCTGTTTATACAGTTTCGCATAGACAAAATGGCTAACTTATGAGAAATTGAATGCATGAAGTGTCACATATTACCATCGGATAAGAATATGACTTACTTGTGCTTGTAACGCTTTTTGTAGTTCATGGATGACGTCTTCTATTGTTGGACGTTGGGCTTGAGTTTCTACAAGACATCGATATGCGATTTCTGAAAATATGTCCAAAGAATCTTTGTTGGGTCCTTTGCTTAGAGCAAAGACATGTCCATCAGCTTCTTCTTTTATCTTGTGATCAATAATTTCGATTAGTTTTCCATTTTCAAAATGATGTCGTGCAATGGGTGCAATCCCCTTCTTATTGACCTTGGTGTAAATACGATCATAAGCCAACCTCCCGGTTAAGATCTCGAATAACACTACTCCAAAAGAGTAAATGTCTGATTTCTTATTTAATCTACCATGCTTCTTATATTCTGGATCCAAATACACATTTGTACCTGCAATCGTGTAGGTATTGAGAGTGCTGGCCTCTTGATCTGCTGGGTGGATTTTGGAGAGCCCAAAATCAGCAATCTTTGCCTCCCAATTATCACCCAATAGAATATTCGCGCTCTTGACGTCACGGTGTATTATCTTTTGTTTGTCCTGATCTGTGTTGGTGTGAATGTATTTCAAGCCATGTGCTATATTAAGACATATTTTCATACGTTGCACCCACGTAAGATTAGTCATTTTCTCATTGCCTTCCATATAATTTTCCAGACTTCCTCTAGATGCAAGCTCGTATATAAGGAACTTGTGATCTGGACCTTCATCGCAAAAACCAAGAAGAGAGATTATATTGTCATGTTTACAGCTACTCAAAGTTTCAATTTCTACATTGAACCCTTGCTCTCCTTCTGGATTGAAAATGTGTTTTATAGCTACCGTGTTTCGTCTCTTGGAAAGATCACACGTATTCACCCCTTCTATCGAAGAACAAATACTGCTATCAAAATGTTCGAGGTTTGCCTTGTAGACCTTACCATATCCGCCGAACCCAATGCAATATTTTTCGTCCAAATTTTCGGTAGCCAACATTATATCTGCAAGTCCAATCTTCAAGTGTTCCAAGCTTTTCTCCTGCAACATAGTGAAGTTATGAATCACCCTATAAAGGTTAGTAAGGATGGGAGTGAAATTATAAAGAAATTGATTTTAGAGTTAAGTACATTTTTGGTCCTTGTGGTTTGGTGCGAGTTCACTTTTGGTCCAAAATTCAAAAAAAGTTCACTTTTGGTCCAAAAACATAGTTTCTGTCCACTTTTAGTCCAATCCCGTGAATTTGCACTAAAAATTTTTGGACTAAAAGTGAACCGAAACTATGTCTTTTGGACCAAAAGTGCAACGAAACTATGTCTTTTGGACCAAAAGTGGACCGAAACTATGTGTTTTGGACCAAAACCAAACTTTTTTTTATTTTTGGACCAAAAGTGAGAAAATGCACCAAACCACAATGGGAAAAGTCCAAAAAGTACTTGAACTCTTGTTTTAAACAGAGCACAATTAATAGAATAGGAAAAGCGACTCAATAAAAGTTTTCATATGATTTGTTTCAGGTTAATTAGTACAGTACTATTCTTCATTTTTAGAAAAAGGAACTAGTGTTGTATTTTATTCATGGGGGAACTAAATTAAACAAAGTTTATCATCTTGTAATTAAGAATCTTAATTTAAAATATGATCATTATTATAAAAGCCTATGTAGTCGAGTTTATATTTCTTATTTGAGGCTATTATTTAAGTTGATAAACTCAGGTAAAATTACATATAATAAACTTTTATCTATAAACCAAAATTGACGAACCAAAAGCATAAGTTTCCAAAGTGGATTGTTGTCATTTTCAAGCATGAGAATAGGAAAGGATTATTTATGCAACACAAATTCTGTAAGTTATACAAAATTTGTAACTTTAATGCAAGAGTAATGAAATTCACAGTTTTAGATAAAGACATGGACTATTTAGTATATGTAATTTACTCGACAAGTAATTACCTTCTGACGAGTAGATGCTGTATCGCCTGCAACAATTGCGTGTTCATTTGACTGCAATAACGAGTGATAAGTAAATAAATAAATAATTTATATAGTAATTATGCTGACAGAATGATGAAAGTAAAACAAGGTCTTACGGCATTTTCATGTTCCAACTGAAGTTCCAAGGCTTTCTCGAGTCTTGGGACGATCTCATCAATACTTGGACGTTGCAATCGTTCTTCCTTCAAGCAATCATGCGCTGCTTTCACGAAAATGTTGAATGATTGCTGATCCATTTGCTTATATAGATTTGGATCAACTATATCATTTAGAATTTTCTCTCTATGATGGAAGAGGGCAACTGGAACCAAATACTTATTATCTTGATCGTTGGTGATTATTGATCTTCTACCACAAAGCAATTCAAACAATACTATCCCAAAGGAGTACATATCCGACTTGTGGCTCACAGTCTTAGTCTCAATATATGTTGGGTCTCCAAACCCATCCGCATATACAGGTCTATTAGTATGAAATGAATGGTGCCTTTGAGATGCTTTAATCTTCATGGAATAATCAAACCAAAATAACTTGGGTTCCCAATCATCATTTAATTGAATTGAGGAACTGCATAACATTCGGTGTATTACGCTAAAATCGCGTGGCTCGTCATAATGAATGCAGCTCAATGCATGTGCTAGACTGACACATATCTCCAACCTTCGCACCCATGTCAGCAACATCGGGTCACTTAGATAGTTTCCGAGACTTCCCATGGTCTCGCGCGTGTAAATGAGGACCTTCTCGTCATTCTCATCACAAAACCCAACAAGAGAAACCAGATTCTTGTGCTTGAGAGTAGAAAGCAAAGAAATCTCCATCCAAAACACCTGTTCTCGATCATCCCTTTCTCTATTGATCAACCTCCGAACACGGATATCAATCAACTCACCGGACCACAAGAGCTGTTCCTCGTATCTCTGTTCAAAACTATTTTCTGCGATGACTTTTTCCTTAGAGAAGTTGTTGGTGGCAGATAGGATAATTTCAAGGGGGACTTTGAGGTGAGCGAATTCTTTAGACATCTGTGAATCAAGTAAAAGTGTGAGTGAGAAAAAGGGAGTATAATATAATGCCTACAAAGTGTTGGATAAAATTCCTGAACCGGATATCTGTGTTGTGTAATCATTATCATTAGTATTCATTCACACACGTACTGTTGTTGGTTTTAAAATTAGGTGTTATTAGCGTCAATCTCACTTCATTCTCATCTCATCATCAATGATCACATTCCAGATCCACTATTAGTATACTGATTCAGGTATAAATATTCACCAGATCTATTCATTCATTTGTTTGATTGTTCTTATTATTACTTTTTATCATAATATATTTCGATTTATTTTCCCCAGCGACATTTCGCTGGGATAGATTTCCCCAGCGACATGTCGCTGGCGAAAGGGTCGGAATGTTGCTGGGGAAAGCATCGAATGTTGTAGTGTTACGTTAAACTGCAGTAGAATCACTACTGAGTAACATGTAGGCCGAGATATATATAATTAGTAATTAATTAATAAAAGCTAGTGGTGACGTCATTCTGTTATTTAATCTGTACATGCTACTCTTCAGTTTTCTTTTGTTTCAATAAAGTTTGCTTTTTCTAAACTTGTACTTAGAGCGCTCGGAATGGTAATGTAAAGCCCGGCGTTTTGTCGACATGGCATCGCGTTATGAGTGTGGGTTTTGTTGGGGTTTCGTTGGTTATCCAAAAACACCTTGTGGCCTACTAATCTACCGGGTTTGAACCCACCGCCACACATACTTATATCAGGTAACGCCTTGTGTATGTGTATGTGTAGTGTGTTGGAGGAAGAAAATGGTAAAATTGGTTGGTTTACTTTATTTAATAAAAGTGTGTGTGTTTAGTTGGGTATTTATTTACTAATAA
>BQNB010194066.1:0-11484 GCA_026074375.1 Tanacetum coccineum
TGTTCAAGCTTATGAGCTTGAGGTTAATGTGGCATACGGTCACATTCCATTGTACTTCATTGACTTTTTTTGGTGTAATATAATTTGCCGGGGTTGTTTTCCCCTTTACCAAAAAAAAATAGTTTTAAAACCAAAAACAAAAATATTTGGTATTCAAGCATCAAACAAGATACTTTCGTGGATTTCAAATTCATCTCTCCTCGAGATACGACATCCGGGAGATAAAACTATTACTTTTCCTAAAGTAATTGTCATATCAAACGGGATACTCTCTATATTATTACTATTTGGTATTTAGTTATATATATTTTTATATATACTACTATTATATCGAATCAGTTTTTGATAATAATAATAATAAACACATCGATAATAATAAATAATGCTAATTTAGAAAGTAAGTAAACTTAACTTAACTACTTAGCTTTTAAAGACTAAATAAGCTAACGGAAAAACAAAATAAGCTAAAACAGATACTAACTTAAACTTAATAAGTTACAAAAACTAGAAATAAGCAAATGATAAAAGCTAATAAGCACCTAAAAACATGAAGACAGTATGACTCAAAAACAGGACTTAAAGGATTTTTTTGACAGATTTTAAGCTAATTTTAAAGCTTAATTAAGCTAATAGACAAAACTAAAAAGCTTAAAACATATTTAGATAAGCACTTGGAGAGCACAAATAAGCTAGAATTAAGAACATTGACTAAGAAATTAAGCTAGAAAAAAGACTTAAAAAGAGACATACTACACTAATGATTTCTGGCTTTTTGAAGAAAAATGACTTATTTGCAGCTAAAAATTAAGACTCAAAAGTAAAGTTGACAACTTAAAAACTTGAAACAGATAAAGCACTTATCTTAATAAGCTAAACTCAACAAAATTCAACCAAAGAAAATCTAAAATCAAGCCACAATCTTATCTGCAAATGAGGACTTTTAAACAAAAACTAACTATTACTTCTTGACTGATTTTTTTTGTTAAAATGCTTAAAAGACTAAACCAATGTAAAACAACTAAGGACAGTTTTAAATTGATGCAATTGAAACTCATTTTGATCACAAAGAACACAATTCAAGTCCATCTCTAAGAAAATCCACAAAATAAGCTGATTTGCAAAACTTTTAAACTAGCAGACTTGAATTCTTCCTAAAACAACCTTCAAAGCTTAATACTACCTAATCTAATCTTATGGAAACTTGCATTTAGACTAAATCTAAGCTAATGAAAACTAAATTGAGTACCAAAAACAAATTTACCACTATTTTACCCTTTTTAAATCCTTAACCCAAACACCCCTTTATTTTCTTAAAAACCAAAAACATATTATAAAAACTTGTAAAACATGAAAACAGATTTAGCATAAGGTTTTTGAAAGACATTTAAGCAATAAAATCAGAAAATAAAGCACTTAACAATAAGTTAGAACAAAATGCATATTTTTGGATTTTTGAGACTACTTTTATTTAAACTAAGAAATACTTAAAATTAATTGATGAAAAGCTTTAAACTAAATCAAATAAGCAACATTAGAACTGAATAAGCAATCTTAAAGCAGATTAAGCACAATTAAGCAGTAAAATAAGCAAATGCATAAAATAAGCTAAAAATATGAAATAGAAGACTAACCTTTGTCCTTTGCTCAAAACAAGGACTAAATGCTCTTAGAGCTATTCTACAAGCTCTAGCTTATGAAAAAACTATTCTCTCTCTCTAACTTTCTCTCTCTAGATCTCTTTAGATCTATACATGTTTGTGTGAATTCGGGAACCTACATTAAGTAATTTTAATGAAACTATGTTATATCGGAAAGCTTAAACTGATTTATAAGTAGCTTAAAAGAGAACTGAAAGCTTATTGATGATTAAGTAACATTCAATCACATTTTGAGTAAGTTGCAAAAAGGTAAAACTTGAAATTAAGACAGATTTGAAAGGTAAACTGAATTTGCATTAATGAAAAGAGGAAATTACATTGTTTAAAAGGAAATTACATTTAAAATAAGAACAATAAGCTGGAAAATAAGCTACCCTAATCTACTTCTACTCCTAAGCTAGATCTCTTTCACTATGTGAACTCTTCTCATATTTATAGCAGGCAATAGATGATTCTAGATGTGAGGAGGAGCATCCCAACTTCAATCCTTAGCCCTTGATCTTTCAATCCATATTTAGCACCCTTGGATCATGTACACGTTTATTCCACCAATCAGATGCTCAAGGATCGCCAGCGTGTCATTCGTTGGTGTCAGAGCTTGTCAGGCTTGCTTTCTAGAAGTATTTAAAGGAGTGTATGAGGGTGAATGGTGTGATTTACCCTGGTTACCCTATGAGAGTTTTGATGTAAAAACGGGGAGGGAAAATGGGAAGATGTACAGTAACTTAACTTTTGACCCGTGTTTTAACCCTGGTGTTATAAATTCCTTTGGGCTTTGACAGGGTATGGGCTTTTGTATATCAAATGGTCCAGGATATGGTTAATTGGATTTGGACTTATAGATATGTATAAGGCTTATAACTTTAGGCTTGAAGTTTAAAAGGTGTAAATCCTAATGGGATGACCCGACCCAATAAAATAGGTACGGGTTGGCCCATTAGAGATAAAATATGCTTTCGGCTTCGGTTTTCCGCGCTCTTTCCATTTCCGTGCTCGGTTTTGTCTGCTTTGCCTTTGTTTTTGTCCTTTTATTTAATATCCGTACCTGCAAGACACAAATCATAAAATACACATATACAATGCATTTTTATCTGTTTTTGGTCATTATTGGTTTTTTAGCTCGTTTTATTAGGTAAAATGTATGTGTATTTAAGTATATACCAAAATTCCCCTTACTAAGCTATTGTCGTGTTCTCACGCAATGTCATAAATACATACTTAGAAAACCAAAAATTTTAACCCCCTTAGACTAATTACCTCGAAAAGTAGCTAGGTGTTCATCTAAGGGGATTAAAAAAATCACTAGTTTTGAAAAGCCCCCCGTTTTACCATTTTTATGCATTTATTATTATCATTCATAACTTCATGGAGCAAGAAACACTAAAAGGATAAATTCATCGTCCTCGATTTTTCACCTGCCCCAAACCAAGCTTAAAAACGAAATCATTGTTAAATACAAGTTAGGATGCTAACACTACTTATAAAAGCTAATTGTGTATGCATAGCTACTTTCCGCTCCCTTATTCCTAAATCATCTAAAGATTTTATTATCATTATTTTTGACAGATAAATTAATGTCTTATTCATATAAAGTAAACCCGGTTTAGACCACAATTAGTCTGAAATCCTTTCCTAGAGAGACGATATGGTGAGAATAAGGTCCACATTATGGTTCTAATTTCGCACGATTTAGGGGTTATCTTTTTTATTTCATCCGAAACAACTCAACTACGAGTCCATAGACGGAGGCTTTATTTAGATAACCTCAGAGTCGAACTTTGACTTTATTATTATTATTATTGCAACATTATTAAACCCCCCGGTCCTTTAAACAACTGCCACATCGGTATGCGAGCCGACTATGGTCCAGGAGTCTTATTTCGACCAGGGGATCCTCGACCTTTTTAAAAGTTGCAATATCGGTTGTGAACCGGCAAGATGCAGCAAACTTTTATCAGTCTCGGATTATTATTCTTACTATGAGCCTTCTTTTGAAGACTGCCACATCGGTTGTGAGCCGGCAAGAGGCAGTAAACTTTTATCAGCCCACAGTTTTTTTATTATTACCTCCACCCTTTAAACGACTACCACATCAGTTGTGAGCCGACAAGAGGTAGTGGTCTTATTTCGGCTTCGGTTTATTACATAATTATTAATATAGCCAAGTTTCAAGTCTTGTGGTCTTTTAACAACCTAGAAAACGGTAACGAGCCATCAGGAATCGGTAGCCTATTTTCCCACAACACTAACAAAACCTCGATGTGTACCTTAATTTCACCAAAAGGAATCTCTACAAAGTGATTTAAACTAAGAATCGCAAAAACCTAAAGTAACTTTATTTATTCAACAATTATATAACGTTTATTAAGCTGATGGGAGCAAAAAGTCACAATTAACCCCTATGAGCTTTAAAGAGATCCAACTACTTTATGTTTAGCATCTAACTTATATAAAACTCTACAATTTCTCGTTCTTCGCAAATTTAAAATCTTTAATAAAAAGATCCGCGAATGCTTAGTCTAATAAAACAAGCTTAGCATATTTAAAGTCTATCATGGAAACTTTCAAACTCTTGGCTCTTTTCAAGCTAGAATTTGCGTTTTAAAGCTTCTTGTATAAAAGACTAGCAAAAGCTTAAATATATATAAGTTAAGGGGCGAGCTAGAGCGCAACATGCTCGATTAAGTCAAAATTTATTCTTAAAAAGACCAATCTACGTGTTAAAAACACTTATTTTATTTTTGATAAAATTTTAATTTTGGCATAAAATCACATATTTTGGTGGAAAACGGGGTTACGTGAAGACAAGGCAAATGCAAGTAAGAATATTTTGGTGGAAAAACGAGGTTACGTGAACACAAGGCAAATGCACGTAAGATCGAATCGAAAGATCCCCCATACTAGAACTACACATTGTCCTCAATGTGAGACTGTCACCCCATACTAATTCAAGGCATAATCCAAATATCAAGGGGTCTCTATGAAAATCTAAAGCCGTTTATTAATTATGCTAATAGATAAACGCGAATTTATAAGATCTAGGATATCAGATTCCCATAAATAAGCATGCTAAGGATTGAAGATCGAGTTAACGATGAACAAAACTACGAGCATGAGAGTCTTCATAATCCGGGGCAATCCTGAACATAAAACACAAAACACGAAACACGAGAAAGGAAAAGGCAAGCCTCCTCACATCACACTTATTAATAAATATTATATTACTATACTACTACTAGGGATAAGCATGGGTTGCCACCCATGAAGCGCTTGTTTTTGTGCGAGTCTCTAGCTTGACTCTTCCTATATCATCGTGATATTAGGGACGAAACACGTGGAAGAGCAAACTTTCATCGGATATTCATATGCCACCGGCTTTAAAGGAGAAAAATGAAAAGAGGAGATGCCGGGGTCAAAAATGATATCCTTATTCCCGGAGGAGAGAGGAAGAGAAGAATCCATCAGATAGGTGAAATAAGGAAGAAAAATTCAGATAACATATGTGAGGGAAAAATAATGGCGATCCTTAAAGGGTAATCTCACATATGTTGGAGAAATTTTTTTCTCATGAATCCCGGGGTCAGAAACTTTATCCTCGGTCATCAAATCATCAATTGGAGCATCGTACAAAATCTTCTTCCATTTATTTTCTTAAGATTCTAAATCAAATAAATCATCATTCTCTTCAAGAGGCAGTTCATCGGTGAACCCCTCGAGAATGGAAACAACGCTCATTTTAGGAATAGACAGATCACGGTGAAGTAGAAACTCAATCTCATCAACGTCACCACCTGGGTTGAAACATTCATCCTTATTAAAATCGGAAAGAGATGTGACAAGCAAAGCCGGCTCATCAAGGTTAGAAACATAAGAGTCCTTACTCTCGATGTTCTCTAACACCTCATCAAAAAGAGGATTTACGTCACTAGAGATGTATTCGTCATCGAATTCGAAAAGAGGGTTCGAGTAAATTTTAACATTATCATCCAGAACGTCCTCATCGGATAGTGACTCGTCATCACTAGAGGTAAAATCATCATTTAAATCAAAGAGAGGGTTAGAGAAAGTCACGGATTTTTCCTTATAAACGTTAATGGGAGAGAAATCATCACACGAAGGTAAATCACAATCACTCTCACTCTCAGATGTATCCTCGGACTTACTTGGGATTGGAGCAAGGTCATCAACACTAGACTTTATGAATTCGTCCGATTCCTTTTCAGGAATAGTGCTAAGATCCTTATTCCCCATGATGAGAGAGTCCTCAGGCTCCAAAACGGGTGTGATTGCAATAGACGGGGGTATTTGAGAATCAATTTCATTCAAAGGAATAATACTCTTCTCGTAATCATAGTCATCATCGTCATCATAGCAAAAAGATTTGAAATGTTGCGAAGGATAAGTACTAAGATTAGCCATATGCTTTAGACGCTGAAGCTTTTTCTTTGTATTAATCTCAATACTCATTCCATTGAATTTACCTTTAAGCTCATCAATCATATTTTCACATTTCCTTCTAAAACGAATATCAATTTTCTCATTACGATAATCTTTAATCTGTAAGTCATTACTTAAACTTAACATTTCATCTAAATAATGCTGCTTTAGATTCTCTATTTCTTGGATACTCATTTCTTAAAGAGGTGATTTATCGATTCTAGCCACTTGCTTTTGTTGAATTACCACTTCATAAAATGATTGCATCATGTTGAGAAGTGACTCTTCTATTTTATCCCATCTAACGTGCAAATCACTTATCTTTTGCGGATTAAGGTCTTCTTGATGATCAATGGAATACTGCGGGGACTGGTCAAAACCGGAATAGTTAGTCCAAACCGGAAATATTTAGATTTTGTATGCTAAAAGTGTTTTGTCTTCTTCGGATTGACATTGAAAACTTTCATGAGGACCCCCATAGTTTTCACAATTAAAGATATGGCTCGTGGAACAAAACTCAGTGAATTTGTGGATAATAAAAAAATCGATGAATTTTGTAGAAAATTATTTTCCCCAAACTTTTGATTGTAGCACGGTTCCTGCTCATAGACAAACGGTACCCGAGGTGGACAATCATAACCATAATGAGAATCGTTCCCACATAACTCACACAAGTATGATTCGTACTGGGGTTGTGGAGGGTGGGTGAAAACATTTGGAGGATCATTGAAAGAATTTGGATTTGAATCATTAACGAATAAATTTCTAGCTTCAGAATTGCAAAATGAACAAAATACTTCTCCAAGATAATATCCACACCTCACACATGTACACTGTTGACAACGTACACCATCTTCTAATGGATCTTTACAATCAAAACAATGAACTTGGTTGAACAAAGATGTTTGGGGTTGTGAAGCTGGGTTAGAAATATCGGGAGTTTGATGATAAGAATTTGGATTTGGATCATAAACGTTAAAATTGCATTTCGAACAAAATCCATTATCAAACTTACTTCCACACCACGCACAAAAACACAGTAAACAACAATACCGATCATCATCCGTCCGGTTTTTACAATAAAGACAATGACGATAGTCGAGTGATGCCATAAGAATTAAACGATAGAGGAAAAGAAGATTATTTTTGGATTTTATGAAAGAGAAAAATTAATCAAAGAAATATATTTTTGGGACCGATAAATCAAAGGTGCACGGAAGCTTTCTAGAAAACGCACAAACAAGCAAAGGAGCGGGTAAGAGTGAAGCATTTTAAAAACCTTCTCCTTTTGGGTCGAAGTTCGTTGGATCGACCCTCCTTATACCTCTCTTATAGTTTGTTAACTAAAGATGAGCCGATTTGACAATTAACACACGGTTATTTTCAATCTTGAAATAAAAATAAAAATAGAAGTATAAAATATTTTTGTATTTTTATATAAAATAAAACGAAAACTTTCACGAGGAAAGGATCTTCAAGGCTCGAACACGAATAATCCCTTAAAAATCGCTACACCTCTCCCCGGCAACGGCACCATGTTGATGTTCGTCTAAATACGTATCAAACAAATAACCCTCAAATATATATAATATAATAAAATACATATACGTAAGCAAAGTATCATACAAATTATTCTTAGGAAAGAATAATAACTAATCAACACGGGTATCGTTCTCCTCGGTGAGAGGTTAATGGAAATTCACGTTTCCCAAGCTTGATTATCATAAAAGATTTGGATTTGGTTTCTAATTCTAAAAATGCAAGGGAAAGCAAATAAAAGGCACGCTAAACTAGACTTAAAGACACAATTGAATTTAAACGACAATTAAACAATTAACGAGAAATTAAAGTCTAACGGGTAAGCAAACATGAAGCAAAATAAACTCTAAAAGCTTAAAATGCAAATTTATGAAACCTAAATGTATTAAAATAATTTTTGAAAAAGAAATTATATTTTTTTGATTTTTATTTTATTTTTTATTAATTAAAAACAGATTTAATCTAAATAAAATATTAAAAATAGAAAACTAATTATTAAAAATCTGGAAAATTATGAAAAACACTTTAACCTATTTAAAATCTATGAAAAATGAAAACTGGAAATAAAGCTAAAAGTATAAGCAGTTAAAAAGCAAATAAGCTTGAATAAGCAAAGACTAAAAAGACAATAACAATTAAATGGTGCAAGATATTAAACGAAAAAGACCCAAGGGCAGATGGTAAAGGGTGTGTGTGTGTTAAAGTGTTGGGAGTTAAGGGGGAGGTCACATGTTCGAAACCTGTGACTTCCTTTTTGATGAAACCATTTTTTTTATTTTCTTTTGACAAACCTAAAGAACAAACAAAAATAAGCAATTTTAATAAAAAGACTTTTAACTGAAACTTAAAAAATAAGCTGAGAAAAAGCTGAAATGAAATGGCAGATTTGCTTCTTTTTTTTGAAAGTTTATGAAAAGCTCAGTTTATATTGAGTGAATTTTATAAGCTAAAACAAGATTAAAAAGCTACTTTTAAAAACTAAAAAGCTGAAACAGAATAAGTCTAAGACCTAATAAGCACTAAGGACTTAAAATAAGCAAAGACCACAAGCTAAAAATCAATAAAAAGATACTAAGACAATAGACTCAAGAAACAGATTCTAAGGACTCAAGACTAACTTTTAAGCTAAAAATAAGGACTAATAAGCATTAGGAAAAAGACTAAAAAGCAAAAACAGATTTAGAATCACACTTTGAAAACACAAATAAGCTAGAAATAAAAGATTTGGACAAGATAATAAACTAGAAAAGATTTGATTAAAATGATAGTTTACTAACTGTTTTTGGCTTTTCTGAGTTTTAAGGGAACTTTCAAGCTAGATTTCAATCACTAAATCTGATGCATTCTAGCTAAAACCTAAAAACAGATGGAGTACATATCCTAATAAGCTAAAATTCACCAAACTTAAACAGATTAAGCTCAAATCTAACCTCAAAATTAAACTTTAAAATAAGACTTTCAAAAACTTCTAACTTGCATACTAAACAGAATTTTACCTATAACTTTTAAAAGGCAATCTCTAATGAAACTAACTCAAAGAACTTGTATTATGATGCAGTAAGAACCAATTCAAATTACCAAACCTTTAACTCTAATGCATTCTAACCAAATCTCCAAAACAGAATCTAAGAAATCTAATAAAACAGCAGACTTAAAACTAATTAATGAACAAACTTCAATCCTTAACAAAGCTTATCCTAACTCCATTAAAACTTTATTAATACTGATTTAAGACTAAAATGAAAATGAATCAAAGGCTATAAATCAATCAAGCAGTAGAAAGCTTGATCCAAACACCCCCTTATTTTCTGAAAAGTAATTTTAAGCTAAAAACAGATTATAAAAAGCATTAATCTAAATGTAATAAGCAATATTAAGATAGAATAAGCACAATTAATGCAAAATAAGCAAAAATAAGCAGTTTAATATGCAGATGCAGAAAATAAGCTAATAAATGAAAAATGAACCATACCTTTTCCCTTTGCTCTAAACAAGGGCTTAAATGCTCTTAGAGCTTAATCTACAAGCTCCATTTCATTTTCATGAGCTGGTAAAGTCCAATAATCCCATCCATGTTTGGCTTATCATCCAAAAATTAAGCATTCCATTTAAGCATAGGTATTTAAGTAATTTTAATGAAACTATGTTATATAGGAAAGCTTAAACTGATTTATAAGTAGCTTAAAAGAGAACTGAAAGCTTATTGATGATTAAGTAACATTCAATCACATTTTGAGTAAGTTGCATAAAGGTAAAACTTGAAATTAAGACAGATTTGAAAGGTAAACTGAATTTGCATTAATGAAAAGGGGAAATTACATTGTTTAAAAGGAAATTACATTTAAAATAAGAATAATAAGCTTGAAAATAAGCTACCCTAATCTACTCCTACTCCTAAGCTAGATCTCTTTCACTGTGTGAACTCTTTTCCTATTTATAGCAGGCAATAGATGATTCTAGATGTGAGAAGGAGCGTCCCAACTTCAATCCTTAGCCCTTGATCTTTCAATCCATCTTTAGCACCCTTGGATCATGTACACGTTTATTCCACCAATCAGATGCTCAAGGATTGCCAGCGTAGTTGGTGTCTGAGCTTGTCAGGCTTGCCTTCTAGATGTATTTGAAGGATTATGTGACGGTGAATGGTGTGATTTACCCTGGTTACCCTGTGAGTGTGTTGATGTAAAAACGGGGAGGGAAAATGGGAAGATGTATAGTAACTTGACTTTTAACCCGTGTTTTGACCCTGGTGTTATAAATTCCTTTGGGCTTTGACCGGGTATGGGCTTTTGTATATCAAATGGGCCAGGATATGGTTAATTGGATTTGGACTTATAGATATGTATAAGGCTTATAACTTTAGGCTTGAAGTTTAAAAGGTGTAAATCTTAATGGGCTGACCCGACCCTATAAAATGGGTACGGGTTGGCCCATTAGAGATAAAATATGCTTTCGTCTTTGGTTTTCCGCGCTCTTTCCATTCCCGTGCTCGGTTTTGTCTGCTTTGCCTTTGTTTTTGTCCTTTTATTTAATATTCGTACCTGCAAGACACAAATCACAAAATACACATATACAATGCATTTTTTATCTGTTTTTGGTCATTATTGGTTTTTTAGCTCGTTTTATTAGGTAAAAGGTATGTGTATTTAAGCACATACCAGTTAACATAACGTTATTTGTACACTTCTACAGGCAACAATGGATACCTAAAGCATCTTTAAAAAAGAGACGTCTAATCCAGTGCTTTTACGTGGTGCTTATTCTTTTGACAAAACTAGAGTTTTGACTTTCTATAGGTAACTATTGTATCCTTAGTAATGCCTTTGATACAATATTATAAGTAATTGGCTAAATGTTTTTAGCTGCAATAAAAGAGATGTGGTATGAGTAGATGGCTAAGAATGTTTTACAAGTAACTAGCAGACTTTATGTTTACCTAAGCCTGGCTTAATTGTCAATTAAGATCATCTCATTTCAGCATTTGTGGTTGTAAAATTTTTCTAACACATAGTAGTTATTCAATCTTTTTAGTTTATTTGGTATGTGGTATTTGCTATTTTATACATACTTTTTACCTTGAAAAACGAACCCAAATAACCAAAAACGTGTGGAAAATACAATGTATATGCCTGTTTTTGTGTTTGTGTATGTGCAGGTACCGGATATTAAGAAAATGACAAAAAATAAAGACAAAACCGGATAAAACCGAGCACGGGAATGGAATGAGCGCAAGAAAACGAGTCCAATGGTGCCCTCGAATCTTAACGGACCAGCCCGTAACCCATTTTATGGGCCGGACCAGCCCACTATTGCCTAAGCCCAACAAAAGCCCAACAAGAATATAAGCCAC
>BQNB010194068.1:0-11484 GCA_026074375.1 Tanacetum coccineum
ATCCATAAAACCATTTAAAGCCTAAAGAAAATTAAGTCAAATCAACCTTTCCTCAAGGAAATCAGGCAATCCAACGAATATCCTAAATTTATGAAGGACCTAGTAGCCAACAAGCCATTAACTATGGAAAATGAAGACGTTAGAATAAATCGCAGATGCTCAGCCCTTCTCCTTAACCAACTACCCCTAAAGGAGAAAGATCTTGGAAGCTTTATCCTACCCTGCTCAATTGGAAGGTTAGACTTTAACAACGCTTTAGAAGACTTAGGAGTAAGCATTAGCATCATGCCTAATATATGTACAAACGTCTAGGTATAGGGAAGCTTGAAATAATCGAAATAAACATAGAGCTGACCGATAATTCAAAATGCATTTCGAAATGGATTGTTAGGAATCTTCTAATAAAAATCAATAAATTTATCTTACCCATCAATTTTATTGTACTTGATGTCCTGGAAGATTTTAGAATGCTTGTCATTTTAGGAAGACCCCTGCTCGCAACTGTCCACGCTAAAGTTGATGTCTTAAAAAAATCTATTTCTTTAAAAGTTGGGAACGAAAAAGTTATTTTTAAAATGAAAAGTGAGTTGCCTGATATGAGAAATTTATCTGTTCTAATGATCAAAAGCAACATGATAGTAGAAGAGGATGAATTAATTAAAATAGAATCTAATTTATTCACATACATTACTAATACATGTGAATCATGCTAAATCCTTGCGGTAGACACTGATTTGTTCATCTATGAGGTAGTAACTCAGGAAACATATGATGAAATAACTCATAAGTGTTGCTTATCCGCCCAGGAAGCTATTGAAGAAAATACTAAACCTATTTTAGGAAAACCACACTGGTGCGCCCCGATTTACCGACAAAATAATGGGATTCGAGAGGTATGGGCATCGTGCAACCCATCAAGCGAAGAGTGTGATAGGGGAAGCTCACGCAATAATGAAATTCGATGTTATGGGAAAAGTAAGAACGATAACGACTGCACAAATATAGAATGGAATGGCATAAGTTTAAATGATTGGTTAAAAATTAAATATGGGGAAGTAGATGAAACAATAAAAAAGAAAATCCTCACCGAACACTGGAGAAAGCGATTCGGAATTGATTATAATGACAACAATGACTTTTATGACCCCGACCAATGCGTGGATGGTAGAAATAATGAAATACGAGAAAGGATCATTCATAACTTACATGAAGAATGGTTCAAAGGGACGTTTGATGAAGAAGACGACATTGAAGGGATAATTGATTATCTTGAACAAACGTCATATGATGGGTTCGTAGATTTAGATTAGGAGAAATATAATAAAAGACGATGTAGGCTGTTAGGAATGCCATATGTAGAACCTCTTCCAATCAAACGTTAAAACTTTTGAAGTAAAAAAATATTCTTTTAAAGGAGGACGTAGTTTTATATGCATTACTGATCGTGAGGATGAAGCCTTACCATTAGGACGTGTGAACGGAGCACGATTTAAAGCTATGATTAGGAAAGAACTAGAGGGCAATAAGTATGTTTACGAAGTAACATAGAAGGGGCATGAGTCTAACTTAAAGACTCGTTAATAAACAAAAGTGCTTGTCGGGAGACAACCCGACCTTTATTTAATGAAATTTCCTTTTTGCATTAGTTAGTTTGCATGTTTTTTTTACTTTGTTTTTCAGAGTTCAGAAGCTAGGAGGCAATTATCGAGGCCGGATCGACTCATAATCATATGGTAACCTTGCTGAATCTGCAGCAGATACGGCGTAACGAATTTAGTTTACGCCATAACCACTGCAGTTATGACGTAAACCATTTCATGGTTACGCCCTAACACATTAAAACTTAAAATTTTTACCACTTGATTACGACGTAACCACCGGAGTTACGCCATAAACCTCCTTATGAATCCTTAAAAATTTAAGTTTTAAACATGTCTAAACCTTGTATACGTAAATGGACTTTGTAGGTATGTTCTCTAGAAGCCCTCACGAGACTAAACTCGTCCATTTGGGCCGCCAAGTGGTTTGAAAGGCTTGTTGCATATGCTAAATGCAACCGTGATTCCTACGAAAGTGAGTTAGGTTTGTATTTCCTATACACTTCATAATTCTTGTAGAACGATTCTATGCTTTGGTTTGTTTTGTGATCACAGTGGATAAAGAGCTTGCGGGAAGACGAAAATAATCTAAAGATTTCTGCTAAATTTCAAATTTCGAAGCAATGCTCAGGGAGTTTCTTGTCTTAATTCTACTCTTTCCTTTTTATTTCATTTTCTTAATGTACAATAGGGACATTGAACAAATCAAGAGAGGGGATGAGAGTAGAATTAATATTTGACGTATGTTTTGCCTTTGATTTTCTAGTTTTCTTTGAAAATTCTGCTAATTTTATAATTTTTGAAATTTTTTTCTTAAATATCTAAAATTAATCTTTGCCGAATGCACATTACCCTTTATTATACTTGGTGAGATTTATGCCTAATATTCCGTTTCCATCATATTACTCAAAAATCCACCAAAATATTGAGTGTGTCGGTAGTATTGTACACTTTAGAACTTGGCATGTACATCATTTCGAGACCTAATTGATTAGCAGGAATAGATAGTTCAAGAAGGCAACACTTAGGAAATCACCCAAATAACCTACATGTGTGTGTTTATCGACTTGTTACACTGACTTGTCGACCTCCTGTGATAAACCCTTTTGTTGCACTCATTATTAGTGCAAGATACCCCTAGATCACCCATGTTGAGCCAATCTATGTTTTCACCCTACTCTATATGTTTCGTTACACCATTTCACCTTAACCTACCCCGTAGTCCATAGTTATCTTTGTTTTGAAATTTCTGGCTACTTAAATCCATGGTTCAGGGGAATGGGAACGAAAATTATATGCATTCGTGGAAGACCAATTAGTTATGATCTATAAAGACCCCCCTGTATCACCACTTTCGACATTGTTTGTCTCAAGTAGGGGATGTGCGTATAATATCGGATGTTGCAAGGGCAATAATTAAAGATATAAACTCCTGTAACATTTGCATATTTATCATGAAGAAAGTGAAGAAAAGAGGGTGAAACAAAAAGCCACCCATGTCCTAAAAAAAGTGTAAAGATGGTGCAAATTAAAAAAATAAAAAATGGAGCTAGTAGCCCATTATTGCACCAATTATGAAAAATGGAACTAGTAGCCCATTATTACAACAAGTCATCCTAATACTCATGAAGAATGGAGCTAGTAGCCCATTATTGAAGATCAGCTTTTCGGACCTAGACTCTTGGACCCATGGATGGACAGTGGCTCGTTATGACGACCTTAGATTACTTTAGACTATTTGTTTTATGTTTTTATATTAACAACCATTAAATATGTATCACATGTCCATCCTAACCCCTTTATCACCCTTTAAAACCATATTACCCTTGTTGCTTTCAAGAATTATTTAGACCCTAATTCTAACTGGTGCAGATTTGTGTACTTTCCAAGCTTATGTAGAATTCATGCTATGACTATGCAATTGAGCGATCACCCCAAAAATGAAACACTTAGACTATTGGAGAGTTGAGTGACTTTTTATCCTCTTTTTGTGAGGTGTTCGGCTTTGATTTTTTCTAGCATAAGAGTTTTATACATTCATTTCTTGAAGTTATTTTTGAGAAATCTCTTTATGAAATGTTCTAACAGGTTCTACTTGAGGGCAAGCAGAAGTCAAGTGGGGGGATATTTGATAACATCAAATATTTAATACTTTTTAGTAGCAAAATACCCCCTATATTACCTGCAAATGTTTCACTAATACTAAAAAACGAGATATTTTCTATCATTTTGTAGTTTTCAAGTGAAATGAAGGAAAGTGACAAGAAACAAGGGAAAACAGACTCAAAGTGTAAATATTTGAAGAATGTTATGGCGTAACTCCAAAAATAGTTACACCGTAACATATATTAAGCAGGTACGAAGATCAAGGACAACTTTACAGCGTAACACCAAATCTAGTTACGCTGTAACCATGTATTTAGAAGGAAATATTGCCCAAGATAGATTACAGCGTAACACCTCTTATGCTTATGCCATAACCATTAGGATCTACACATATGGAAGGAAGATCGCATACTTATGGACATTATTTGAAGGTTACGGCGTAACACCATATCTGGTTACGCCGTAACAATTGCTTAAATATGAAATGCCATGTAAGAAGGTTACAGCGTAACACATTTATAAGTTACGCCGTAACAGGTTCAATACCTAAAAATAGAGGCCTCATTCAAGCTATTCCGACATCACTTCCTCCACAGCCAATTGGAGAGGCGACAAAGGCTTCCAACCTTCAAAGAATTCCACTTGGAGTCTAAGGGAGATCACACTTTATTTACTTTTTGTATTTAATCGTTCAAATACGAATACTGTAAGAATTATGAGCTTTCAATCTATGATTACTTCTATTTCTTGCTATGTTTCGGTCACCATGAGCGGCTAAGAACTTAAAGTGCTGGCCTAGCTATGTAATTACTGTTGTTATGATATTGTTCCCTGTTTGATTATGGTTTCGTTAGATATTCATTGACTATCGTGTAACCCTAGGTTTTGGTAGTACGGGTAGTTTGGACCTGGCTTGCCTCATTATTAGATTATCTAGTCAATATGGGATCCATCAGGTACTAGGGAGGATCTATGACTCCGACCCTTAGTGTAGGAACTAATCGGTCTCCGCACTTATCACTTAATATACTTAAAAAGCACAGGAACTCTTTCGGAGAGGGTTAATAATCTTTATAGGTTGTTAGATATGTTTTGGGAATAGTTGGGATTAATCACTACAACCTGGATATCCTACCTCTTATAAGATTTGGACTGAGTCGGAATCACGGGAAGTATAGGATAGACTGCATATGCATATTCAAGTCTATCAACCTTAGAAACCGCTAATGAAACCATAGTTTAACATTGCACAGGAAAGCGTTTTCATAACAATAGTAATGAAGTAACTAGGTTAGCACGTTTTCTCTCCTGATATCTCCAACTCTTTTTATTTTCAGTATTTAATTTTATTGTTATTTTAAATTCATTTCAAATCAAATCAAAAACCATTTTCTAAACGCGACATTTCAAATTAAAACTAATTACAACTTAGCTCTTGGGACGACCTCGGATTTACCATTCTATACTACCCACGATCAGGTTCTCTGCCCGTTAGTGTGTTGTTAGGTAGATCGAGTTTTATAAATTTAAAACTTGGTATAAATATATGTTAAAATAAAATTCACATCAAATAGCATGCATGTTTCGCATGAATACATAAATCGCTAGCTTCAAACAAACATATTTTGCTTGCTTACATAAATCGCTAGATTCAAAACTGCATAAACCCCAAGCTTTAAAAACGTACTTTTTTTGAAAACATCACCAAAAACACACCCTTTTTGATCTTTTACCTTGATTTTCTTGTACAACTTTGTTATTCTTCTCCTAGATCTTGCTAATAAACCTATAACTTTAACACTTTTAAACACTAAAATCCAGGTCTTTGATTTTGAGTAGAACGAATGCCAAAAAAAACTTAAAAATAAGGAAAATAAAACAAGAAATAACGAATACAACTCATCGATATCACCCTTGGCTCTTGATACCACATGTTTGGCTTATCATTTATCAACTTGACATACAAAAAATCAATGAAGGTTTGTGTGAGAAAAGGTTAGAGTAGAGTACAGGAAAGAAAGGATTTGGTGGCACTTTCACTATGAGAAAATTGAGATGCAAACACCCTCCTTTCATGTAGGTGGCCGTAGCTATTTTTATAGTAAAAGTAAACTAGGACCTAGTTGGGTCATTTGAACCTTTCTTGGGTGAACTTATTACTAATGGGCTTAAAGCCCGAACTTTGGCCTATATAGCTAATTGAATTCCATGTTAAGATTACGTTTCTATACAAGGACTCGGGAATATTTATGACATCATTGTCAAAAAAACCAACTGCAACATATTGCCCAACCACATTGAACGTTGTGTGATGGCTATTTCCATGACTAATCAAAGAATGCATGGAGGTTTTATGGATAACTTTAGTTTAGAAGCTTTTGTCAGTGCCTAACAAACTTGAAAAGATGCTCTAAAAATGCCATTTCATGGTGAGGGAAAGGGATTGTCTAGGCCACATAGTTTCTGGGTCCGGGAATTTAAAGTTGTTAGGGAAAAAATTGAATCGATCTCCAAGCTACCTTACCCTACGAACACAAAAGCCATTCACTGTTTCTTAGGACATGCGGGGTTCTATCGAAGGTTCATAAAGGATTTCTCACAAATCGCGCGACCTATGACCTAACTTCTAGAGAAAGACGCTCCCTTCATCTTTTTAGAAGAGTGCATCCAAGCGTTTGATAGGTTGAAGAAAGAATTAACCTAGTCCCCCATCAAGATTAAACCCGACTGGTCACTATCATTCGAAATCATGTGTGACGCTAGTGACTACACTATTGGGGGCAGTTTTGGGGCAAAGGAAAGACAAGCATTTTCAACCTATCCATTACGCTAGTAAAATGATGAACGAGGCATAGGAAAATTACACGACAACAAAAAAGGAACTTTTGGCTGTTGTCTTCGCTTTTGATAAATTTCGTCAATATCTGGTTTTATCCAAAACTATCATTTTCATGGATCATTTGGCCCTGTGGTATCTCTTCGCTAAACAGGATGCAAAGCCATGATTGATAAGATGGATCCTGTAACATCCGAGAATTTTCGAATTTTTGAATGACGATTTCAATCGTTGACTTTTAGGGTCTGGCTTGACTTATAAGAACGACCATCTAAAGCACGTTTTCATTATTCGGACTCTAAAGCAATTTAATGTAAAACGACATTCCTGACAACTTTTTAGTTTTGACCGAGACCCGAAAACAGTCAGAAGGTGACTGAAATGCTCTCGCAAGATTTTAGAAACACGAGAATAATTAAATTATATTTAATTATCACTGTTATTAAATAAAAATATTCAATAAAATACTTAGCCAATCTTAATTATAAAGCGTTTGTGAGAACGGAAATTTTAAGTTGAAAATCATTTTTCTTTCTTTTCTATTTCGGACGAGACGTAACGTTCATAAATAAATAACGAATATTAATAACGATTATTTTTATAAATGTTTCAAAATATTTGTGAATTAACTATCATTAAATACTCATTTTTATCAGGAAAAATTATTTGGAAAACAATTTGGGCGGCACGTTCGTATTTTGAAACATCCGTTAAGTCGCTCAAACGAATCCCGAACCGATAATTATAAAAAACTATGTTAAAAAGTTACAAAACTAACCCTAAACTATTTGCGACTTGCCACATTAAATTATAAGTTTTATTATATATATAAAATTTCATTATATTTCATTTCATTTCCATCTCAAATATACACACACATATAATAAACTCTCTCTCCTCTCCTCACCTTCCCCACACGCCGACCCACCCTGCGCCGCCGGCCACCACGTCGCCGCAGCCAGAAAAACTTTTCGGCGGGTTTCACGTGTTGAGCTTCAAAAAGCTTCCTCGTCACCCGATCTACCCGATCATCTACACCACTCGCCCCCACTCGCGCTTTTTCCCTCCCCCACCGGCTGCCATAGCAGCCGCCACCCCATCATCATACACCACCGCCACTCCATCACCCCCACCATCATCATCATCTTCGCGATATCATTGTCACCATCGTCACCCCATCGACCACGCACCGCCATCCCCGCCACCACTGATGTACACCACAAAGGGTGCGTCGGGTTCGGGTCAGACCCGACAAGGGTGCGTTTGTTTTTATTGGTCAGCCCCGGGGTGTGTTTGGCGGTGTTACTTATACCAGATAAGGGGTGTGTTTGTTAAACTGTGACAGCAACTAGGGGCGGTTGGTATAAGAAGCAGCAGGTGGTGTTTTGTTCGTTGACAGAAACAACAGCCAAGGGAGGGGCTGCGTTCGGGTTGGGTTTGCAAGAAAAGGGTGTGTGGGTTCGTGGTAGCACCATAGGGTGCGGTTGGTTTATATCGGCAGCCAAAGGACTGCGTTGGTCTTGTGGTTATCAACCACTAGGGCGCGTATGGTTGTCGGGTCAGACCCACGGGGTGCGTGGGGTTGCGGGTCAGACCTGGAGAGGGTGCGTTTGGTTGTAAAACCACCCGAAAAGGGTGCGTTTGTTGTGGGACAGCCACCACCCAAAGAGGGTGCATCCGGTTTTGGGTTAGCACAAAAAAAGGGGTGTTCGTTGGTTGTTATACAAGACTAGGGTCCGTTTGGTTTTCTGGTTTCAGCCTAGAGGGTGCATTGGGTTTGTTTAAGAAATAAGGGTGCGTTGGGTTTATAGCAGCCAAGGGGGGTGTTCGTTTGGGGGTGGCAGCCACCGCCCTAAGGGGTGTTTGTTGGCTGTGGGTTTCACCACAGTGGGGTCCGTTTGGTTTGTAGCAAATTAGGGTCCGTTTGGTATTATGGCAGCCAAACGGGTGTGTTTGGTTTGGGTTTGGCACGAGTAGGGTGCGTTTGGTTTTGGTTATAAACGGGTAGGATGCGTTTGGTTATGGATTTAACAACAAGGACGTGTTTGGGTGAGCAGATTTACCGTAAGGGTATGTTGGGGTTAATACCAATTTACAATAAATATATTCCAAAATTTTATAAATATAAAATTTTAACGAGAATTATAAATCGTAAATCGAAACAAAAATGGTGGTTAATGGTTAAATAAATACGATAATTATTACTTTGTTTAGTTTTAAATATATATATATATATATATATATATACATATATATATATATATTATATAGTATATATTATATATATAATATATATATATATATATATAAATATATATTTATTTCTTATATATTAATCATTTTAATATTTAGATATCATTATCCGCACTTATCACTCAATATACTTAAAAAGCATAGGAACTCTTTCAGAGAGGGTTAATAATCTGTATAGGTTATTAGATCAGTTTTGGGAATAGTTGGGATTAATCACTGCAACCTGGATATCCTACCTCCTATACGATTTGGACTGAGTCAGAATCGCGGGAAGTATAGGATAGACTATATATGCCTATTCAAGTCTATCGACCTTAGAAACCACTAATGAAACCATAGTTTAACATTGCACAGGAAAACGTTTTCATAACAATAGTAATGAAGTAACTAGGTTAGCACGTTTTCTCTCCTGATATCTCCAACTCTTTTTATTTTCAGTATTTAATTTTATTGTTATTTTAAATTCATTTCAAATCAAATCAAAAACCATTTTCTAAACGTGACATTTCAAATTAAAACTAATTACAACTTAGCTCTTGGGACGACCTCGGATTTACCATTCTATACTACCCACGATCAGGTTCTGTGCCCGTTAGTGCGTTGTTTGGTAGATCGAGTTTTATAAATTTAAAACTTGGTATAAATATATGTTAAAATAAAATTCGCATCAAATAGCATGCATGTTTCGCATGAATACATAAATCGCTAGCTTCAAACAAACATATTTCGCTAGCTTACATAAATCGCTAGATTCAAAACTGCATAAACCCCAAGCTTCAAAAACGTACTTTTTTTGAAAACATCACCAAAAACACACCCTTTTTGATGTTTTACCTTGATTTTTCTTGTACAACTAGTTATCTTTGGCCTAGATCTTGCTTAAAACATAAACTTTAACACTTTTAAACACAAAAATCCAGGCTTTGATTTTGAGTAGTACGAACGCAAAAAAACATAGAAATAAGGATCTAAACACGATATAAACGCACACAAACTCACGATATCACCCCTTGGCTATTGATACCATATGTTAAGCTATCATTTCATCACCTTGACATACAAAAAACAATGAAGATCGTAGAGTGAGTAAGGGTTAGAGAGAGAAAGAGGAAAAGAAAGGAAATTGGAGGCTTTCACTATGAGAAAATGAGAAGCAACGCCCTCCTAACATGCTAGGAGGGTAGTATTTATAGTAAAAGTAACTTGGACCCTAGTTGGGTCGTTTGAACCTTCTCTTGGGTCGAACTTAATAAAAATGGGCTTAAAGCCCGACACTTAGGCCCAATTAGCTTAAATGAATTCCCGTAAACTACGTTTTCCTATTCAAGGCTCGAGAATATTTATGACCATCACTTGTAAAAAAAACACTGCTAACATAATGCCCCAACCACATTTCAACGTTGTGTGATGGCTATCTTCTATGAACTAATCAAAGAAAGCATGGAGGTTTTTATGGACAACTTCTCCGTTTTCAGAAGCTCTTTTGATCATTGCCTAACAAACCTTGAAAAGATGCTCAAAAATGCCATTTCATGGTGAGAGAAGGGATCGTCGTAGGCCATAAAGTTTCTGGGTCGGGAATTAAGGTATATAGGGAAAAAAATTGAATCGATCTCCAAGCTACATTACCCTACGAACACAAAAGCTATTCGCAGTTTCTTAGGACACGCGAGGTTCTATCGAAGGTTCATAAAGGATTTCTCACAAATCGCGCGGCCCATGACCCAACTTCTAGTGAAAGACGCCCCTTCATCTTTTCAGAAGAGTGCATCTAAGCTTTTGATAGGTTGAAGAAAGAATTAACCTAGTCCCCCATCATGATTAAACTCGACTGGTCACTATCATTCAAAATCATATGCGACGCCAATGACTACACTGTTGGGCCAGTATTGAGGCAAAGGAAAGACAAGCATTTTCATCCTATCCATTATGCTAGTAAAATGATGAACGAGGCATAGGAAAATTACACGACAATAGAAAAGGAACTTTTGGTTGTTTTCTTCGCTTTTGATAAATTTCGTCAATATCAGGTTTTATCTAAAACTATAATTTTCATGGATCATTTGGCCCTGTGGTATCTCTTCGCTAAATAGGATGCAAAGCCACGATTGATAAGATGGATCCTACTACTTCAGGAGTTCGATATCGAAATTCGCTACAAAAAGGGCGCTGAGAATCTCGCAGTTGACCACCTCTCCCAACTCGAGAATCCATATCTTGGAAAACTAACCAAGGCTGATATTCACGACCTATTTCCTGAAGAACAACTAATGACGATTTTCGATAAAAGCAATGAACGTTGGTACGCAGACTATGCAAATTATCTGGCAAGCCGAGTTCTACCTTTTCGGTCTACCCGTCTAGAGAAACAAAAGTTCTTCAATGATCTGAGGCATTTCTTCTGGGATGAACCCTTTCTATTCAAGCAATGGGTGGACCAAATCATACGACGATGTGTCTCCGGAAACGAGACTGTCCAAATTCTTTGACAATGTCATAGTGGTCCATCAAGAGGACATCATAGGATCGCCACCATGGCTAGAAAGTCTTCAAAACCGAGTTTTACTTGGCTAACATCTTTCGTGATGCACGTAAATTAGTCTGATCTTGCGATCCATGTCAGCGAGCTGGGAACATTTTCGCGAAAGACGAAACACCTCAAAAGTACATCCAAGTATGTGAAATATTTGA
>BQNB010194069.1:0-11484 GCA_026074375.1 Tanacetum coccineum
GCGTAACTTGCACATTTTACGTTATGTATTACAAGTTACTTGTTTGTCATTATTAAAACCAAAGGACTTGTTTAGTTTAAATATCATAATATTTGCACTAACAGATATGTATGTGATGGGAGGAGAGAAACACACACACACATACCCCTTATGAGATGTTACAAAATGAATCATCACCCCTTCATGGAAGTATGGAGGGGGTATATACAGTCCTATGTGTCTTCTAACTATACTAACTTGACGTTACTAGTCCTTATTCGACACGACTATATTAATCTAATGTAATTCCGTATTAGTCGACATATTTTAAAGCTAACAATCTTCCCCCAATATGTGGACATGCGGAATTACTTATAATGTTCCTATCAAGTACATATACAACACAAATAAAGTCTTCCAAAGTGCTTCCAATACTAAAGATGACGTCTTTGTCTTCTAGTCTTGATACTTGTACTCCAGCTTGGCTCTTCTGTGTCTTTACTTGTTCTGGAACCATTGTAGTATGCATGAGTTGGATTAACTTCCCCCTTAATTCATGCAGCATGTCTTAAAAGGTTTTCTTCATAGACTCCTTTTTGGCGAAGTTTCTGAATCAGCTTTCCCCCAAACCAACATCCCTATCTTGAGCATATTCTTAAACTTTGCTGTAGCTTGAACAATATTCTATTTGTCTTTAATGTGCACAGCAGAATTTTGCAGAAGAAAAATCACACCACATACTATTGCTACTTGCCATTAGGTCTTGGTGAATATTCGTTCAAGGGTGCATGCAAGAAATCAACAACAATTCTTCTTACGTATGCAAAATACTTCACAAACCATACTAAGTGAAGTAGTATACACTACTTCCCCTGGAAGTTGACCTGGTAACATCAAAGTACACATTTTCTCCCATGATGGTTTAGAACTCTCGGAAGCATCATTGTTGTGTATGCACATATACACGAGAAGTTCTTGTCTTAAGCACAAATCTTGAAAAGTTATGAATGTCGTTAAAGAACTTTGAAAATTTTGCTTAGACTGTGAAGTATCATTGTCTTGGAATAGCACAATAATATCCTATGAGAATTGCTGATTACATCTCAATCTTTAAACTCTCGGGCTAACTTACCAACCTCGTATTCTGTCGGCTATTGCTGTGACCACATGGTGAAGTAAACCCGATATTCCAAACTTGAAACTGAAGTAAAATCCCCCAAATTTGTTACTTAAGCTTGCACTGTTGTTGATTAAAGAACGGTGCAAGATTAAATCTATAAGTACTCTATACCTGTCAACAAAAGTATAAGACGTACAACACCTCTTGAAATTATCCACATCTGCATCTGTATGTGACACTAAGCACTACAACGTAACTCCTTTAAGTGATAGCTATAACCTGTGAGTACTACAATGTAACTCCTTACATCAGGTATAACTAGATAATCGAAGTCTTAATTATATTCCTTTTGTGCTCAAGCAAGTCATCAATCGATAGATTGGGTTAGAAGAAAAGGTGTAGAAAGTAAAAGGAAGTTGCCTTCGTGAAACCCACTTCAATCTCAAATACGGGATACCTAATCAACTTCATGATCACTTGTCATTATAATCTGAATCCTTAGTCGTTTGTCATTTTAGTAAATCTTATAAGGATCGTTTTAGTGTTATGTATTGTGTTTGTTGTGTTGTTGTTCATGAATGTTGTTTAACTAGAACAAATGTTGTTTTTGAATTGTCGTAAACGAATAAACATCGTCTAGTCAAACTGTGATGATAGTGTGTTAGTACCCGGCTCACTCATCGTACCCGGACTAATTCAATAATACTTGCCTAATTAACATGTACCATAAACATTTCGGCCCAACTATCATAACTCAGCCCATCAATATAACCAAACCGTCCATAACCAAATGATATTAGCCTGATCCAACTCATTTGAGAATACTCTGCCCATTTCATCATTTGTATACCCGGTTGTGAACAAATGCAATACTCGGCCCATTGTACACAAAAAATTATACCTTGGTCCATCGCAACCCTAATCCAGTTCATACATAGATATAAATACTTCCCATCCATATTATTATGGCATAAGATCCCTAATCTCACTTCACAAAACCCTAATCCCATTTTTAACCGCCACCATCATCTCTCTTCTAAAGAAAAAACAGATCGAATAAATCAATCTCCCAAATCTTTCAATTTCTTTTAGATTGAACATCAAATCCATAGCTTAAACCAAAACATATACAGGTCTAATGTCCTCTTCTTCATTTGCAAACGAACCATTTACCCTCTTGACTTCACAAACCGTAGTCGAAGTTGAAGCAAGAATAAGGAAACTTGTTATAATCAAGATCTTTTTATTAAGGGTCTCGGGTAGGTTTGTATTTCTGTTTTAGTTTATTCAAATCGAACCAATAGATGAACAAAACATACTTGTTTATGTTCAATCTATTAAATTCAAACATTAAGTAAAGGTTTTAAACCTTGACAGATCTGTGATGAATTTGTCTTTCGTGGTTTCAATCTATAAAGGTCATGACTTAATTGATAACACACAAAAAGAAAGGAAACTAAGATCCTTCTTTATATGTTTCGAGTCTTGTGAGTTGGAGTAGGAGGTGGGATTGATGATTTGTGACGATGGCATATTAGTTAGTTTGATAGATTTATGATGAGGCTGTTGATGTAGTTGTTATAGTGGTTGTTGTTATGGGTTTAGTTAACTTTGGTCTTTGAGTCTTGATCTTTCTTCTACATTTCAGTTTGTTATGGGTTACACATTTCGTACTGGTTCGGAAAATTTTGGGCAGCATTTTGTTTCACAAAAATGTCATAAACCGCAAGATATGTCACACCTGTAAACACAGACCGCAAGGGAATGTGTTTTGCACAAACAACAATCTTCAAGAAATTTCATAAACTGCAATCTTCAAGAAGTTGCACAATCCGAAAACTTTAAGAAATTGCACAAACAACAATCTTCAACTGAAAACCCAGAAAAAAAACCTAGAATTTTTTTGAAAAAATAGTATTTTAAGCACAGAATAAGACCATGAAATAGACAGAATAAATCCCGAAAACCCACTGAATCTGTTAACAGCCCAAATAAGCTTATATAAAAGCTCGAAAAGAAGCGGATAAAATGAATATACCAGATCTGATAATAAGTTTTTAGAAAGCAAAGAAACCACCAAAAAAACTCATCAAAAAACCTGAAATATGCTGTTTTGGGACAGATTCACGCAACAATACTCATAAAAAAATTATTCAGTGGATTTTTCCTAGAAATAAGCCTACAAAAATAAGCTGTTATACGCTGATAACACGAAACAAAAAAACACGAATACAATACACCCCTGGTTAGCTCTGATGCCACTTGTTAATAATAAGAAATCACTAACTAGAAAGATCCGAAGGTCGGGGAGGATTAAATAGAAAGAAAGCCATATTAGATTAATAGAGAGAAAAGGGAAAGATGTGTGTGTGATGGGAGGAGAGAAACACACATACACACCTTATGAGATGTTACAAAATGAATCCTCACCCCTCCATGGAAGTATGGAGGGGGTATATATAGTCCTATGTGTCGCCTAACTATGCTAACATGACGTTACTAGTCCTTATTCGACACGACTATATTAATCAAATGTAATTCCGTATAAGTCTACATATTTTAAGACTAACAATCTTCCCCCAATATGTGGATTTCTTTGTGATGTTTGATTAGTAATGATGTTGAGGCAATGGTTGAGTTCTTAAATCTTTGTCTTGGTCTTTATCTTGTTGTAGGCTTGTTCCTTCATGCTTTGTGATCTTTGATCTTGAGCTTTTGTCATTGTCTTTCGACTTTGTCTTTAGATTTGAGATCTTTAAATCCCTCGAGATCCTTGCCACCTTGCGATCTTGTGTCTTGACCAACATGCTCATACTTTGCATCATCTTGAAAGCTTGCTAACAATCTCCCTTGACAATCTTTGTCTTGATAATCTTGATATCTTTAAGGAAGATCTTGAATATCAGAGTTTGCGAAAATCTTTGTCTATGTTTGTACTTTAGCTTTCTTGATTCTTGAATCTTGATGCTTATAGTAGTCTTTAGAGTTTGAGCATGAGCATGTGGTAATGAATCGGACTCTGCTGGAATGAGGCTGCAACACCGTCGTTTGTACCTGCATTTTAAAGTTAGTGATAAACATCAGATATAGATGAATATGGCTTTGTCATTTATCTGAGTATGGTTGCGTTAACCTCCGGTTTCGTAAGGACCGACCTGTGATCAGGTATATTCAAGTTAAAGAATCTCCTTGATAGGGTTTCAGCTTAAAGCGTAAGATCCTCTAACATAGATGTATTAGATTCACCATGCTTGCTTGCTCTCATTACCGGAACGTCTCAAAGCAGACAACACGGTATGAGTGAATCAGATAGTTATTATCTTTCTGATTGAGTCGTCAATTCATTTACTGGACCAAAATCGATATCCAATTATCACAAGTTTGATTCATATAGAATCTCGCAAGTCACCTACCGCAGAGCTTGTTTGATGTTGGCTCTGGAAGGATTTTCATCTTCACTGTGAATACTAAAGAGTATCACTCGGATGTTCTGGCATAATCACAAGGATAATGCGTAGGACTCTTGATAACAGCTTGTGAACTTAATGGTATTCAACAAGTGTTTGTCTTGGAATGTGTCCTAATGAGATTTATTTATTGATCTCTTGTCTCTAGACTTGATTTGTGCGTTTTAGTTTTAGTAATTAGAGGCTGGAGCTGACTGCCACCTTTTTAATATTAACTAACTCGGAGTGAGAAAGTCCATAGAAGTCGTGTGTATCTCCTGACAAATAAGACAGGTATCTGTTGAGAGATACGTGAATGGCTGAGAAGGGTTGTGCAGTGCATCACTAGGTCTATGATGTCTTGTCCTCAATACCAGAATTGATTTTTGTGAAAACTGATAGCATATGTATTGACCCGGTTTCTGCCTAAAGTTGTATGAAGGGCTTCTTTCTTTAGACCCTTTATCCTTACATTTCTTTTTCATTCTTCAACCCCTTCAATGCTTACCAAGACATCATTACTAACACCTTGTTGTGATTGTTCCAGTGTTAACTCATGTCTTAGTCGGCATTATTCTCTTTTCTCATTCTTCTCCAATCATACCTAAAGACTGCTATTTCTAACTATAGAGTGTCCTTGGGTAGATCTCTCCGAATCTGGTTGGATCATAGGACTAATTCCTAACCTAACCACATTATGACTTCAGAATCATCGTGAGTTATGATGTTGTTGGCTATAAGATCGTAACCATAAAACCGTTGAAAAATCAATCAAAGTGTTTGATGTAATATCAAAAAATTTAACACTTTGAAAGTTTCATCCTTTGGAAAAACTCCCATTTCACACGTGCATCGATAATCGAAAGTGTTTCACACATGTGGGTAAGAGTATATAGCACTTTGAGTCTTCAGATCAATTATTATTTATTTAGATCACATTTTAATCACATTTCTCCCCTTATTTTAAATACTAATGCACTTAGTCTTTGAAATACCAAGTGATTAAAATTTGTCATGAAAATTCTGTGAGGAGAAAATATTATTAGCATAAATTATGTGGAACATTTTCTTCTTGCTCCCCCTCAATTTTACATATGTTTGACACCAATAAAAGATACCAAGTTGTAAAATGAATATAAAATTGAGGTTGAGCCAGTGTCTGAGCATACAGAAACACACATACACACACCTTATGTGAAATGTTACAAATGAGTCATCACCCCTCCATGAAAGTATGAAGGATGTATATATAGTCCTATGTATCTTTTAACTATACTAACTTGACGTTACTAGTCCTTATTCGACACGACTATATTAATCTAATGTAATTCCGTAGTAGTCGACATATTTTAAGGCTAACATAAAAGATAATTGAAAACAAGAGGAAATTCTGTAAAAGAATACTTTAGTGTTATATAGATATATAAACACTATTAATTTTTATTGTCATATAATTTTAATTTTTATAAGTACATTTTATTCTTATTGTCATACATATATATATATAACATATTTATTAATAATTTTATGCCCAAAATATGTTAAACCAAAGATGAATTTTTGCGGTTTAACCAAAATAAAAACTAACATCACAATTAAAGAATATATTTTTACCATTTTTTTTTTTAATTAAATCATACTACTTCTCTATAATAAAGAATTTACAAACAAATTAGAGGGGAGCGGAGATACTCATCTGGGCCTTCACTCTATTGAGCGTCAAAGGCATATTAATATTAATATTATTATTAATTTTATTTATAGAAATCATTTAATAGAATTTACAGAGAAATTATAAAAAATATTTGTGAACCGAGATAATTTATCTAGACCCTCACGCATTATGATGATTGGTTTATCTTACGGGACTATTTCGCCTTGACACAAACCCATATATGGCTGATTGCGGCACAACGTAACACTGTGAATGGCGAACAAAATCAGTCATCCTGGTTTGAGTCAAAGGCGGAAGCCCCCAGTCAGATACAAACACACACATCAAGGAGGGCTGACCTAGATAATATCACACGCTTCCTAATAATATCTTATTGTAAAATAAAATAAGTACAGTTACAAATACAGTGATTTAATAATAATAATAAATGAAGTATGCGTTTATAAAAACATAAAAATAATATCGAAACTAATAAATGTCACATTAGTCATTTTTAAGTAAATTTCCAAAAAATCAATCCCTGTAGTTAAAACATATGAAGGTGTAAGTTCTATGTGCATTATAAAACAAACACACAGAGGATGATATTTGCCGAACGTTTCATTCACTCGTGGATGATTATTGTCATATTATCACGTTATTGGATGATTATTGTGCCACAAATATACTGAAACCCCAGAGATTGATTTTAATGCATTTACTCTTAATCTAAGGTAATTCTGTATAGTCGACATAATTTAAAGCTAACATAAAAGATAAGTGAAAACAAGAGGCAAATTCTGTACAAGAATACCTTAGTGTTAAAAAGATATACTAAATACTAAAATTTTATATTTGTCATATAATTTTAATTTTTATAAGTACATTTTATTCTTATTGTCATACATATATATATAACATATTTATTAATATATATTATAATCATTATTTTATAATCGCTACTATGTAAGTTTATTGGATGAAACTTAGTTTTAATATATTATCAAAGAAATTTATAGATTTTATATAACAAATTTACAAAATATAATTTTGTCATTATTTTATGATCAATAATGCTTGCATTACCTTTAATTATTATATAGTTTTATAAAATATATTTATTATTTTTAATCATAAATACTATGAAACTCAAGTTTCATAAATAGATATTATATTATCATTTTATAATTAGTAATACGTAAAATTATTGCATGAAACTTAATTTTGATATATTATTATAGAAGATTATAGATTTTAATCTTTTATAAAAGACGTTTACGAAATATATTATACTTAATAATTTATAATCATAAATACTTGCATTACATTTGATTATTATATATATAGTTTCATAAACATATTTTATCATACATAGTTTACAGTTATTGCATAAAACTCAATTTTATAGATATATAAAGTAATACAGAGATATAAATATAAATATAAATAGATATAGATATAGATATAGCTATTGTAATTGTCCAAACAATTTCATAAGACATCATAAAACTTTAGTAATAAGCGTATATGTCACCTCAAAATATAAGTGAAAACGTTAATCATTGTTTCGAGTACTATACGTAATATATTTGCCTAACCCTCCGAATTTTAGTACCGAACCACGACACTCTATCCACCTAGCTAGCTAGTTTGGATGTGATCCTAAATACAATCTATTACAACCTCCAAGCTCATGACCTTCTACTTTTGTATACTAATCATTTTTGTTTGATGGTCTTGATTGGTAATGTCTTTAAGTACCCACAAGATGGATCAGAAAACCAAATAAGTATTATCTTCATTTCCCACAGTTGACTTAAGTTCTTACAATTCTTAAATAGTTAAATGAACACAAAGCTTTTGCCATGTCATTTTCAGTTAACCTAATATATTGATGCAAGTTTCCTAGAAGATAAGATACATTGTTAGTGTATATTGCTTTTTCAACTTTGTGGTGAATGTGGTCACATGGAAAACCTAAATTGAGAAAACAAGTGTCAAAGTAGCCATGGGTTAAAAGTGGAATATGAATTAATGGAAATGTTGCATACAACCCATCCATCATTAGCTCTCCAAACCCACACATGGCGTGGTCCAAGCCTAGAAATAGGTCGTGTCGTTAATCACTTAAATACGTTTATATTCCTTTAAGACATTGAATATCCAAATTATTATTAGTTGATTGATAAAACATTTAAATGTGACAACTTTTTTTTTCTTAACCCCACTTGAATCATAGACTACCCTTTAAGACCCGTCGAGTAGACTTTCACGATTTTGAATCGCAAGTATAAGGCTAGAGTGGATGAACCCACGTTTCTTATACCGATGCATCTAAGAGTTATTGTTATATAGGGAAACTGTTACACTTTATTAATAAAATCGAATTATAATACAATAAATTAAATTAATAGAAAATAAAAACTGAATAGAAAATAAAATCAACGACATTAATGGGAGTATTGAGCAGAGGCAGACACTATATAACGATCATTAAAATATAAAGCAGTAACAAGGACTGTGAAAAACGAGGCTCGTGTTTAACTACGATTCCTTTAAAAACAGAGTCACCGTCTGTTTCCATTGGTACAAGGTCACAAAGCTGTTGTACGCCTTTGTTTTGCGTAACGATTAACGGTGTGTGAGATATTTAATTTTTTTTAAAAAGGTGGAAAGTGAGTTTTTTTATTTTTGATGAAAAAATGAATGGCTATGATTGGTTCATTGGGTCTATGACAAATGTTGTGTCTATATTGAACTTTTGGCTGGTTGCTATAGTGCTGTGTTTTTCGGTTGTAGTAAATGAATGAGAATTATGGGTTATATCTATACTGAAAAACTTGTCTTGTTTTCCAAGATTAAATATATACCATAATTAGACAAATCTGTTAAAACTAATACATATTTTTCATATCTTTTATAACACAAAATTATTCTGTAAATATTCTGTAAGACTTGTTTAATAAGTCTATATCTATTCTTAAAATAGATTTACAAAATATTCTGTAAATTCTTAAAATAGATTTACAGAAAATTCTTAAAAAGAAACCCATCATCACTTTCCATCTTGGGCGATGTAGGAGGATAAATTTTCCATATTTTGTGTTTTAAGTGTCACTGATGACATCAAATAACGTCTATTTTATAGCATCATTTATCCCATGTATTTAATCCATTTTGTATAATTATTGCAAAGAATTGTTACTTAATCATTTGTATTTGAGAATTGCAGTAATTATGGAGTACTTGATGAAGTTATGCTAAAAGGCACGCACTTTGGAGCATAAACGAAGAGTTCGAGAAAGTCTACTGATCTGACAGCAAATACACCGTATTATTCTAGACCTATACGACGTATCCAAGACTTTGATGAATCAAAAGACCATTGCCTGACTTTGAAGAATACGTCGTATCCACATCAACGATACGCCATATATAATACTTTGGTCAACGAAGAAGAATCAACTAGTTTTACCTCAATACGCCGTATCCATCAAGAAGATACGGCGTATCCGTGCCTAAACTTCACAAATAACCACGAAGGATTGAAGACCCAATACGTCGTATCCAGGAGACATCAATACGCCGTATTCACAATATAGTAATAAAATATTCTGGAAGATATCAAACATGGTCCTTACTCCAAGAAATCCCCAATACGCCGTATCCCACATTGCTCGATACGGCGTATCGACGAGTTTCCAGACTCTATAAATAGACGATCCAAAACTTAATTTTAGGTATGCAAGTGAATCCCTAAACCACCAAGTCGACCAAGAGACGAATAAAGGAGCATAGAAGGTCAGAAAAGAGCCTCAAGATCATAGAAAAACTCTTGTAATCCTCGCGCAACCGAATACGCGTTCGATTAAGGTTTCTTTATTTTAATCGTTCATATATCAAACCGTGTGTATTTTTACAATGACTATCGGCTGATACCTTTAGGTATCAGCCATGTTTATGAAGATCTAATGTTTGGTTTGTTTATCTTGATTGCTTAATTTATCGTTGATTGTTGAATGGGTCTAGTCCTACATATTTACGGCGCTGCAACTTCGGTGTTGTTTGGGCGTGGGCTAAGAGTCTGGGATAGCTCTCCATATTGCAATTTATATATCTCGAATCATAGGATCACAAATATTGACATATCTTTGCCTTTAGTTTAGTGAGCTTAGTTGAGCCATAATGTGACCTTGGTATCAACGAGTACGTTCTTATTCCTTTGGTAAAGACTCGGACAGTGGACTACTAGTATATAAAGAGCCGTTAAGCAGTAAGTGGGTAAAGTCTCCATGACCTAAGATTTAATAAGATCACCGTTTTATTGCTCCTTAGATTGATTAAAGTCACTACAAAGCCTGTGCCAGTCTCTTAGACTAAAAACTCTCCCCCTTTATCTGTTAGAATTAGGATTAATAGCATAGGTTTAACATAGATTAAAATTAACATAGTTTAAATTAACTTAGTTTAGTTAACCAAAATATAGATAGAACTATAGATTAACGCTTTCGCTCTTAGTGACCGACACCCTACTTACCAACGAAGCTACATCTGGTTGGGTACACTGCCCGTTAAAGTGTTGTTTTAGGTAAAGCCAGTAAAATATAAATGTAAAACTTGATAACTAAAATAACAACCTACATGACGACACATCAATTATAATTGTACCATTGTGGACTCGAGAGTGCCTCTCTCTCCTTTCTTGCAGCTTACCAACCCAAGTTTCCCCCCATAAATAAGATTTACGCAGAAAGGTAGCGAACACTTTTTGCTCAAGAGCTATAAAGATAAACTAAACCACCCGATGAGGAATCAAAGCTTCAAATCAAGTTCTGCCTACAATATCAAAAGGGTTGTAGAAAAAGAACCCGCCTCCTATTGAGGGTTAAGGCTCAAGTATTTTTCGAGGCCTTTCAAGAGCACGTTTTTGGATGTTACTAATATCCAAAACATAAAAAGTAACTTTAAAAGTATAAATTAGGAGAGATAATTACCTCTGCGGTAGAGCCACTCCATAGTATAGGTGTATTGTGATTAACCAAACTTCAAGCTTATAGGTGCAACGGCGAGGGTTATGTTGCCACTCCTTTAGTGTCGTGATTGCCACATTTTGTACGTGGATCACCATATTCCTCTTTCCCTTCTCCTATACAAGGATGCATGTAGCAACCTCCTATTTACCAGTTTCTTATGTCATTACGACCACATGAAATGTTCATATTTGCAAGACATGTATAGTTCTCAAAGTGCTTGTAAGGCTTGCATCCTATTTGTAAAGATGACCT
>BQNB010194072.1:1220-11484 GCA_026074375.1 Tanacetum coccineum
ACCAAAAGTGAACGAAATGAACTTCACAAAATTCAACACTAATCCAATCCCAATGAGACGATCACGCTCAATGGATTGATTATCCAATCTCACATATCCCACACAAACACATATAAGCTCACATAAACACATAAAATCACATAAACCATACATTGAAACAGGCACATAAGTCAATACTATGGTTTGACCAACCTGCTCAAGTCATGGTTGTCACATAGCGACACTACAAAAGTCTAGCAAGGTACACCGCACGCGTCAAAGTACCGCAAGCAATGAACCTACTAGACTAGGGGGACTTGATGACGTATAATAGGCATACCAGGCCTTTAGGCCTGAGCCTTATTGCCACAATGGGCTCTGGGCCAACTAAGCAAATAAGCGGGCCAAGACTAAGCCCAAGATCCCACTGGCAAGACCTGGGCATAGCAAGACGGACGCGGGCGGGTTTGGGCCGCCTCCGCAGATCATCTGTGGAAGGAGATCCGCGTCTGCGATCATAATTGAACGCGGATCCTTACCCGATAAGGGTCCCACTCTGGCCACTACAACTATAAGCGAAATACTAGGAAACCCTAGTACCAGGATTCCCTATAAATAGGAGCTCTCTGACACACCCCAAGGTACACATTTTCTCTGACATTCTTCATCACACACACATTTCTGACAACATGAATACTTACTCGTACGCCGGAGTCCAATCGTGGGGTCCGTCCACACGGTAAAACTGACGGTTTCTTTTCATTTATGCAGGATTCCATATCCCTTACTTGCTCTACTACAAGATCCAATCCACTAATAGCTTATTGGCCTAGTCCAGTAAACCCCTGTTTAGTCCGCTTCATACCTCAACCCACATTTTGTACTAACATTTACCGTTTGTTTAACCTTTCTCGTAAATTAATTACTATATGGTCTCGGTATATTTGTAATGATTGTTTTATTCGTTTAATATTCACTAACAAACACATGATCTGTAGCTTTATTTTATTTGCAAGGACCACCCATTTTACGTACATATTATTAAATTGTTTGTTGACCCAAATTGAAACTTAATTGGACGATTGAATCCGCACATGCATGTGTTTGCTTAAAGACTTAGGGGTTGTTTGGTTTGCTAATTTAAAATCATGGGTTTTAAAATTTATAAAAAAATTAAAATTATGGTGTTTAAAATTGTAGTGTTTGAAATACAAAATATGTTTGGTTGTCATAATTCACAAACTGGTATCTAGTAGTAAATGACAAAACTATCATCAGATATAAAAATACACTATTTAAAAACAAATAGATCCTATCACATTTAAAGGGGCATTTATGTCAATTTAGTATGAATATGAATGACACATCACATGTAATTCAAATACATCGCTCTTGAGAAGGATTGTTAACCCCTTAAATTCTGGGCCCCACTATAGTAAATATCTATACTTTTTTTGTGTACCAAACACATTCTTTTATGAAATTGAATTCTAAACTTTGCCAAATACACTCAAATTACATGAACCAAACATCCCCTTAAAATAATGAAACCATTGTGCATTTCGGGTTCTTAATATACCCAACATGAATTTTTGCAAAGTATCAATATATTTCTAACATGCATTTGATCCCAAAAATATGTGTCTAAATTTAAGTTTAATCTTTCATAAATATGTCATTCTGCCATCCATGTTTATTTAGGTATATTTTGAGTTCCTTTCCTATAGCTTATTACTAAATGATTTATTGGTCTATGTTAAGCTAATTAGTTGCCCTAATGCTCTTTGACTATAATTAAAAATAAAATTAACTTAGTATATAAAGACTCTCTGATAAAGAATTCAGAAACCAACCTCAACATATATAGTTCAAGTCAAAGACATCGTTAAAGATAAGTTAAACTAAGTACATAAAGACCCCCTAGATTTCGTTAGATAAACTTCTAACGCGTATAAATCTCGATGTTTGTATGTTTGATGTGCCGTTAATACTCTGCCTAATATGTGGTGAAGTCTCTGAAAATATGAATCACTTGTTCTTTCAATGCTCGTTCGTCTCGCAAGTTTCTGAGCTGTTTGGTTGTTGGTGGGATATTCTGATTCTGATCTTGCTTTCGTTTGAGTAATGGCTAGATTGGTTTCTGAATCTTCGGCTAAAGAGGATGCAAAAGGCTATTTTGGAGGCTTCATTTTTTTCGCTTTGGTGGCACGCGTGGGCTCATGGGAACGCTTATGTTTTTTGAGTAGTGCGACCAAGGCAAAATGTCTTCTTTGATAACTTTTTTTTGATGACGTTTATCTGGATTAGTAGTAGATGTAGTTATAAGCAATTTAGTTGGGTCGAATGGTTACAAAACCCGTCTCTTGTTACTTTTATATAATTGTTTTGGTTTCTAGCTCATTGTTAGTTTAAAATTTTTGTCGTTAAAAAAAGAGAGACATCATTAAAGAGTCAAAGATAACTTGAAGATATACCTTCTAGCTAGTATGTATAAGAACTAAAAACTGAAGGACAAAGATTCATCAAGGATCAACAATTCCTTAATGAGTCTATCAAGCTTTCTGTCCAACCAACATAGCTTAGCTCAAAATATCTCTTAGATATTTAGGCGAAACTTTTCAAGATAGAAAAAGAGCGAGATAAAGTGTATCATTAAGAAACTCAAGACAAATATGAGTTGGTGAAAAGACACTCAATAGTTTGTTCACAAAAGTAAAATTGTTGTGTTTTCAAGAATAAAAACATTGAATGAAAGATGTATACTTCTCCACTAAACGATGACTCTTTTCAACAACCCTTAGGTAACATTCTCGCTTCTCTTTTATTTAAAAAAATGATGTTTTCTACATAAAATGTAACCCCGATATGAATTTACCTTAAATGATCTCAGGTAGTGTTTGATAAAGACTTAAAGAGTCTTAATTGAAAAATAGGTAAATTAATTAAGTCACTAAAATCTTGTTTGTTTTGTGTTTAAAATTAACAAATAACTTTCTAAAAAAAGTTAAGAGAGTGAGAGTATCCATATTAAGTCAATGACTTAAATCATACTTTTACATATTTACCCACCACCAGTAAAAACTTGTTTTTAAGATATAAAAGTAATTACCTTTAATTCAGACACTCTATGCAGTATACAAAACAAACAGTTATATATTCATTTACAAACACACAACATATAGCTAATCAGACACTTTAATTTTACAAGACTTAGGGCCTGTTTGTTTAATTTTTTCATTAAGTTGTGTTTAATTAACAGATGACTTAATGTGGACAGCCTCAGTTTTATCACTTTATATTTTCAGTCATATTTCTCAATTAAGTCATACAATTTTCATATAATTTAATAAATTCAGATTTTTTCATATTAAGTCAATTAAGGGGGTGTTTCTTTTTTGCTTAATAGTCTTAATAGAAAAATTCCTCAACTCAACTGGTAAAAATAGTGTTTCCTTTTTGCATTTTGCTTATTACAAAAGAGAATCCTGATTGTAGAAGAGGGCAAAATATATACATGTTTCCATCTAGGATGCTTTATGTCACATATACCCTTATCTCTTTCTTCTATTTTCTTTCTCCTCCACCAACCTACTTTTTTTTCTCCTCCTCCACACCCACCTCCCATAACATCCAACATAAACCTACCATCACATCCACCCCAATCCACCGTGCTACTCCCCTGCTCCGCCACTCTATGACATCATCACTGCGCATCTGATCTTTCCGACAAATTTTCTTCACGTCGACTTCATGATTGGATCTGCGCCACTCTGTGGCATCGTCATTGCGTATCCGATCTTTCCATCACTGCGCAACTAATATGAATGGATCTGTTATTGGTGTTGTTTATCTTATATATTTAGAAGTTTGTAGTGATCGATATTTAAAAATTATATTTCTTTTTTGATCAATCTTTGACTTTAGAAGTATAGAACAAAAGATATTTTGATTTTTGTTGTTGTTTATCTTGTATATTTGGAAGTCTGGGATTTCAAATGAAGATACTTTGGTTTTTTGAGTTTGAATATGTTATTGATTTTTTGAGTTTAAATATGTTTTGATCGATCTTTGACTTTAGAAGCTTGGGAATGTGCTAATTTTGAAGACAAGGGTATATTGGAGATTTTGGTATTTTATGATGATTATTTAAGATGAAAAAGAAACATCTTTATGTTGAAACTATTCTTACTCCAAACAACATTATTAATCTAAACAGGAAATATTTCCAATCAGGAAAAAAAAGAAACACCCCCTAAGTCTTTTTTAAACAACACCTTAATAAAAAAATTGGGCTTCACCCTAATTTTAAATTATTAAATGTAAATAATGATCAACTTTAATTGTTTCTTTTCACAATGTAACCACGTATCTATAAACAATTTGACCAAATGGCTTTTTGGAACTTATTCTAGGGGTGTATAATTGGATTGATCCAAACGATATTTTTGGAGGATTCTAAATACAAACATCTGTTGTGTAATGCATATCATAGTTGTTAAAATTCTGATGATCTTATTATACGACATAGTAAAAACAATTGTGATTTCATGTAGGATTTTCGTAAGCTTAAATTTTTATGGGATTTCGATCTTGACCTTAAGACTTTCAGATCTAATTTGATTCGATCTTACTTTTTTTTGGATAACCATGGTTTCAACCTGTTGACCAATCTTACTTTTCTTAACCCACAAAATAAAAAAATTCAGTGTTATAAATTATGTTTTAAGGAATTTAAACAACAATATATGAATCTTTTCAAACGTTCCATAATCATAATTTACAACATTTCTATTAAACGCTGATATAGACTAATTAGAAAATGACATTATAGTAGAACCTTAAGACCCCGATCCGATTTTACAATCTCGATCTTGCAAAACCGAAAACGATCTTAAAACCAGAATGCATAAAGTGTATGTTGAACATTGAAATCCATATATTTTATTATTCATAAGGTATATAGACAAAAAAAAGTAGAGAAACCTTAAAAAATCCTAAGCCCAAACAATTAGGTTGGGCCAACTAACCACTATTTAATACTCTTTTACAGTTCGAACGATGAAATTACGAAAGCAACTAAAAAATAAAGTTACAAATATCATTTTTTTAACGACAGATTTATTAAAAACTAGCAAGATGCTAGAAGAGAATTACAAGCAAATGGTACAAGGATTTTTAATCCAAGTAACCCAATTTAGTTTAGAATTACAACGATTAGAACACAAATTAAAAGAAATTTGAACCAAGTCATCAAAAAGAAGCTCACTACGCGGATTCGTAGCACCAAAAAGCAATTGATTCCTAAAGCGGCAAATTAACCACCACTTCACATAACAAACACATTCCAATATCTCTTTCAGTCACTTAGAAAGCCTAGAGGAATTAAGCCATAGAAGCCAATCATCATAAGAGGCTAAATCAATGTCCTCGAGCTCCCACCAACGCATAAATTTCCTCCATAATTGACGAGCCATATGATAGAAAAAGAAGATAAGGGAACCGGATTCATGATAACATCAAATATTTAATACTTTCTCATATCAAATTCCCGTGTTTATTGCCTTGCTTTATATCACTTTTATATGAATTTGATATTTATTTCAATTATTTTTCTGAATTCAGGTAAATTAAGGCAATGGAACAGAAAATAGCTAAAAAGGGCAAATTTAGTACCAATACTAATTTATTTAGTAAAAGTACTAAAATATTATGGAAGGCTACTATATTTAGCCTACAGGCCAAATAAAGAATAGTACCACTACTATATTATTTAGTAAGGGTACTATATTTTTAATTATTAATGATGCCGAATTGGAAGTTTAGAAGATGTTACGGCGTAACAACCCACTGGGTTACGCCGTAACCAAATATTTATCATGAAGATTTGAAAGATCAATTTATCTAATATGAAGATTCGGTGTTAACGAGGCTTTACATCGTAACGTCATATATAGTTACACCGTAACAGTTTATTATGAAAAAGATTTCGATGATTGATTAAGGGTTACGGCGCAACGTGATTATTTATTACGCCGTAACCGAAAATATTTAATAATGATGGAAAGCCGCGTTACGGCGTAAAGAATGAGTCATCACATGGACTATTTTTGCGCATTACTTATGAAGTTTCAATGTTATTTACCAAGTTACCCTAAAGACGAGGGGCCAAACTCGCCATTGACCCAAACTTCGTATATTATTATATAAATAAATGATTCAATGGAATCATTATTGATATCAATTCTGTACGTGTGGTGTTTTGCCGAAACCTTTCGGGGTTTGCCATGGTGTTCGACTAAGGGATCGAGAGCATTAATTTCACACAACTTGTAATTATACTTCAATTTATTATGGTCAATTTAATTCTTTTATTATTTTGATTAAGCAGATCATGCGGTTTAATTTATTGTTGTTATGTTATTTTTTTTTGCTTTATTATTTGTTTTTGGATTTTAATTATTTTAATTATCTTATTATTATTATTATTATATGATCTCGTTGTTTTATCGTTTTCTTTATTAATTTATATAGTACACTTTGAGATCTTTGGACTCCCAGTTAGGTTTTGATATAAGGTTGAGCGCGCACTAAAAGTAAGTTAAAGGTATCCTAATCCTTGTGCGCGCAATTGATTACAATAGAGTGACCAATACTCGTAATTGTTCGACAACGAAGAACCCTTAGCATTAATTCCTAGTTAGGAGAACGAGCTAATGAGGAGACCACCGTTTAGAATAAAGCGTATCTTATAAGTTAAATTAAAATTAAGTGTTAATTCAGCTTCGGCCCTTACTCTCGTAAAGAAGTAAGCTTTTACCTTTGTTCAATCACTCTGGTAGAAGGCGCGGCCAGCATTCGAGTCGCGGTTGGGTTAACATTTAACCATACGAGAAAGTTTAAGATTGCGACAAGACATTGCACTAGAGATCATAGTAATTAATTATGTTCTTCCTTTCTAGTTGTTCACCACTATACCAATTCCCTTTTTGACCAGCTAGGCTTACCACCAAAACAACTCCATAATAATCTCAATTATTCAAATATAATTTCTTTCTTGCTTTCTTAGATTAATATAATCAATTAGACAATTAGAGACACGAACCTTTCTTTGAGTCGACACTTGTACTTACCAATCACTACACTATACACGATAGGGTACACTGCTCTTTAGTGTGTAGGAATAGTTAAGGTGGTTAGGGTTTTATAAATGTAAAACCTGACATTGTTTTATTTAAAAGAAATTACGCATCAAGTTTTTGGCGCCGTTATCGGGGAACATTTTTGTTGTTTTTGATTGTTTGATTGATATGTGTGTGTGTTTGTTTGTGCTTGTATGTGTGCTTGGACCTTCTGTTCTTCTCCCTTTCTAAGTGTTTGCATGATTGATTGACTGTTGTTACGGCGTAACCAATCATTTGGTTATGGCGTATCGTGTGTGAAATATGAATAAAAAAATTCTGTTTCAGACTTGGATATGGTGCGGCTTGGTAGTGCTTGTTAAGGCGTATTTGGGTCTGAAACACCAAAAATAGTTTGGGCATTACTTGAACCTTAAAATTTTATTCATGAATCAAGTAATTGCCATTAATGTATGCTCCTCTTTTTGCTCAGTTTTATTATACATTTAATGCACAGGTTTGTTAGTGTGCAGGATGAGCAATTATTTGCAGGTTGAGGAGATGACATGAAGATTGGACTTGTGTGAAGAGGTCCAAATAAGCCTATGATGGAGGCTAGAGTCGAACTTAACGACTCTTTAAATAAACAAAAGTCCTATCCTTTAATTGTTTTCAGCATTTAGTTGGTTTGTATGGTTTTCACTTGTTTTTGCAGGTTCATCAACAAAGAGGGTAAAATCGAGACCGGCTCGACCCGTAATTGTATGGTAAATGTAGCTGTTGTAGCAGCAGTTACGGCGTAACACATATGGTTACGCTGTAACCACATCTATTATGGCGTAAACCTTTCCGTGGTTACGCCGTAACAACTAATCAAAAAATTTCAAAAAAAATTACCACTCAATTACGGCGTAACCACCGAGGTTACGCCGTAACCCCTTTCTGAAAATAAAAAAAATCAAGTTTTTAGACATTTATAAACCGTGTACAAGTAAATGAACTTTGTGGGTATGTTCTCTGGAAACCCTCACGAGACTTCACTCGTCCACATGGGCCACCAAGTGGTTTAAAAGGCTTGTTGCATACGCTAAATGCAACTGTGATTCCTACGAAAGCGAGTTAGGTTTATTTTGTAAAGTTTTATATATTTTGTGCTATTGTATTTGATATTCACCTTTTTAGGGGTTAAAGTATCAAATAGTAGTATAATATTAATCAAAATATAAAATCCCCGCAAGTCAACCTAGTCAACCCTTTAGGAAAAAGGTCAACAAACTCACGGGTATCATATAAATGATTCCAGGCAAGTGATCACCCGAGTCGTTCTCCCAATGAGGCGTGCAATGGAAAGTCGAGAGTCGATTTGATATTTGATGTTTGAATATAATAAGGCTTTGATTGGGTTTTCTAATTCTACGAGAAAAACAAGTAAGGCAAACTAAAAACGAAAGTAATTAAAGCTAAAACCCTAAAAACAATAACGGGAACATAAAAACGCGACTCGACTTAAAACCTTATCAAAACTTAATCCTAAAATGATTTTTTTTAACTTTTTATAAATCCTAAGTGACTAAAATGCAAGAACAAAGAGAAGTAAACCAAAAACGTAAGCAATTTAAAGTAAAAAACAAAGGAAACCGATAACGGGATCAAATCCCGTTCTTTAAAAAACCAAATTCTACAAATTTAACCCTATGAATGCAAATTTAATTTTCCTAAGTCCTACATGATAAAATAAAATTTTAAAAAAAGAATTATGATTTTTTTTTACTTTTATTTTATTTAATATGAATTAAAAACAGTTTTAAACTAAAAAATGCATTAAAAATACTAAATTAAATGGGAAAAATCTAAAAAAATTCTGAAAAGTACTTTGAAGAGTGCTGAATCTAGGAAAAATAAAACGCGGTTTCTAGCTTATTGGATTAAGCTGGGAAAAAGCCCAAAAGGGCTGATAAACTAAATGGCTTAAAAAGGGTTATATAATAAATTATGTGAGATATGACCAGATGGCCATATCTGGTGCTGTGGTAATGAGTGTGTGTGTTGAGGCTTTGGTATAAAGGGAGAGGTCACAAGTTCGACCCCTGTGCCTCTCCTTTTTTTGAAAACATTTTTTTTTACTTTTTCTTTTTAAAAACTTGTAAATTAAGCTAAAATAACAATCTTTAAAAAACACTTTTTACAAAACAGGAAAATAAGCCAGAATATAAGCAAAATGAAAGCAGATTGCTTAAAAGCTTAGAACTACTTGACAAACAAACAATTTAACATTTAAACTCCAAAATAAGTTCCTAATAAGCTTAAAAGACAAACTAACTATGATCTAACATAAATAAGCAGATATGAAAAGGAAATAAACACTACATCTAAACAGAATAAGCGTAAAAGCATTTTATAGATTTGGAGAATTGGGTTTTAAGACTTAAAGTGCCCCAACAGCTTATTGCAGCCCTATAAAAAGCTTATCAAATAAGCTTGTGAAAGCTTGAAAGCTGCTTCCAGCACAAGCTCATACAACTTGTTAGGATCATTAAAAGTGTCGATTATGTGATTTTGTGTTATTTAGTCATTAGTCTTTCTTTTGTTAATGTCAAAGTAGTTTGTAATAAGGTGTATTATGCCAAAAGAATGAAATAGCATACTTACTAAAGTCTAGGGACTAGAAGTGATAAGTTAAGAAAATAAAGGAAGGGAAGCCTCCTTCACTCACCTATAAATACCCCTCTAATCTTCATTAGAGGGTGATGCCTTGTAACTAACTCTTCCATTTTCCCTCCATTTTAATATCATTTGAAATTTGAATACTTGCTATCCTCTACTATTCTCTCTATGCTTCCATGATCGATATGTTTGATTCAAGATAAACCAGACCTAACAAGTGGTATCAATCGCCAATAGATAATTAGAGTGTTCCATTTGTGAGATTTTTCCACGTCCAAGAAGCAAAAAATGATGTTCAAAGAATTTGGTTGAAGGTTTTGAGCTTTTGAGATAAGTTTTGGCAGCAAATTTGAGTAATTGGGTATGATCGAGTGTAGTTTTGCATTCTCTATAGTTCTCAGAAGTGTTTTTAAAGTTCTCGGAAGCATCTTAGCATTCTCAGAAGTCGTTAATCTTCTCTCTGATCATTTTTCTTGTAGTTTTGGCAGATTCAGTAGTATTAG
>BQNB010194074.1:0-11484 GCA_026074375.1 Tanacetum coccineum
GGGTTATGATCTTCGTGTGGGATTTACTTCGAGTCGATGTGACTCGTCTCTTTTTATTTATCAGCATGGTATCGAGGTTGCATATTTATTGATATACGTTAATGACATTGTTCTAACGGATTCATCTACAGCTTTACTACAATGTATTATCTCCTCTTTACATAAAGAGTTTGACATGACAGATGTGGGGGCTCTTAATTATTTCCTTGGGATTTTAGTTACACGAGATGCTAGAGGCATGTTTCTTTCTCAAAAGAAATATGCTATGGAGTTGTTGGAGCATGCACATATGTCGAATTGTAATGCTACTAGGACTCCAGTTGACACAGAATCTAAACTTGGTTCTGATGGGGATCCAGTCTCTGATTCAACTTTATATCGTAGTCTTGCAGGTGGTCTTCAGTATCTTACCTTTACTCGGCCGAATATTTCCTATGTCGTGCAACAGATATGTCTTCATATGCATGACCCTCGGGAGCCTCATTTGGCTGCTCTCAAACGGGTTCTTCGTTATATTCGTGGTACTTTGGATCATGGCCTTCAACTTCATGTATCGTCTACATCTCAGCTTAATGCTTATACCGATGCTGATTGGACGGGTTGTCCTGTTACTCGACCATCTACATATGGTTATTGTGTGTTTCTTAGAGATAATCTTTTGTCTTGGTCCGCTAAACGCCAGGTTACTTTGTCTCGCTCTAGTTCTGAAGCTGAATATCGCGGGGTTGCGAATGTGGTTGCAGAAACAACTTGGATCCGTAATTTGTTATGAGAGTTGCATACTCCCTTGTTTACTGCTACTCTTGTTTATTGTGATAATGTAAGTGCGGTATATATGTCTACTAATCATGTTCAACCTCAGCGTACCAAACACATAGTGATTGATATACATTTTGTTCGTGATAGAGGACATGTTCGCGTTCTTCATGTGCCATCTCGTTATCAATATGCCGATATCTTCACCAAGGGTTTGCCGACTGCGCTTCTTGAGGAATTTCGTACCAGTTTAAGTGTTCGGTTATCTCCCGTTCAAACTGTGGGGGAGTGTTAAATGTATTATTTGATATGGTCATTCGGGCTTTATTATCTTATGGGCCTAGCCCACTTCTAAAATAATCCTAAGACATTATATATTGTAATCCTGTGTTAATCAATGAAGGCAATCAATCAATTCAATAATTTATGACAATTGTTTGACTTTATTTTTGCGGAAAAACTTACCAATTTAGCACTCATTGTAATTCGCAATGTGTTAGCTATAAAAGCTCTTTTGTAATTTATGTGACAAATTAAACTATTTTTTTAACAGCAAAAAGAATTATATAAAAGCTAGCAAGATGCTAGAAAGTTACAAATGATTCCATAACCAATCTATCCAACTATAAATTTTCCTACCTCTATATTTTAGCCAAGAAAAAGAAAATAAACGAATGAAATCAAAGATGTCACATTTCCTCAACGAAAGAGAGCTAAACGTGACACTATTACGATATTTCCAAAGAGTCCAAAACATAGAGGCGATGACAACATAAAGATGATCTTTTCGGAGACTCAAACCCGGCTAATTGTCGATCCATGCGAGCCAATCATGAGAAGAAGAGGGCAGAGGGCATGATATATTACACCATGAACGTATCAAATCCCAAACAGAAGAAGCAACTTCACACTTGAAGAAAATATGGTCGTTTGACTCGACATTAGTGCTACATATTGGACACATTATAGAGTCAATTTCTAGACCCCGTTTGGAAAGGTTTAACCGAGTAGGAAGCCTATCCAAACGCAATCTCCAAATGAAAATGTTTACCTTTCTTGGTAGGCCTTTGTTCCATCTTGTTTCAATGTTTGAAGACGGAAGAAAAGTGTGGTCAATATGAAGACGAGTAGCAGTAACAGAAAAAATAAAATCGGTTAAAATTATGATTTTTCAATACTTTAATTGTCAGTAAGGGTAAATTTGGCGTGTTAATTCATATCTTTTAATGCTATTGAAGCAATATAATTAACTATAAGTCTCATAAGCCTGTTTAATGGGCTTTAGCTTATAGAAAGTAAAGACTTATATAAGTTTTTATAAACTTGTATGACAAACAAAACTTATTTTATAACTACAAGCCTTTATAAGCTTCAGAAAAGCTCGCACTAGACACGGCTTAAATCAAATAGTAAATTGCAGGTTTTGTCCTTGTGGTTTACACCCACTCTCACCTTTCGTCCCCATTTCAAACTAACTACACCACCCGTTCTTATGGTTGACAAATATTTCATCTTTCGTCCTTGCGTCAGACTCCCGTTAGATGACACCCCTCACGTGTTTACGTTTTTTCTCGTTCAAACGTTAGTAAACATAAAAAAACACACATTACACAATTAGTCCCCTTCTCTTACCCAACCATCTTCTTAAATCACACCCGAACCCTAAAACTTTAAAAGATTATGTGCAAGTGTTGAGTTCTTCAGTGTGCTTTATGAAACATTCATGATGAGACTGATGAGTTTAAAAGCTAAAAGTTCTAATGCAGTTATGAAAGCTCAATTGTACTGGAACCTGGAATTAAAACTGATAATGATACAATATGGGAAATATACAGTTTGGATGTGTGATGAGGTGTTATTTTATACACTTTTTCAAGGTCATTTAAGCCCTTCAATCATGCAAATATACCCAAAATATGTGCTTAATCGTTTCTTTTTGTGTTTTTAGTATTTGGGAAGCTTTTGGAGGATATACACATAAGTTGGACTCAATTTGGGAAGAAACAAGACAAGATTGCAGCTTTACATGTAGTAGTTTCAAGAATATGCATATAGTGCCTGGAGACGGCGTTAGAAATCCTGGTGACGTCGTCTCAGCTTACAAGCGACAATGTCAAAATTTATGTAACGGCGTCAAAACGTAACCGCCTCAATGGAAACCCTAGAAGATTCGGCGAAGCGATGACGTCGGGAATCTTGCGACACCATCGCGGCCTATTTCCTATATATACAAACTCGTTTTTAGGGTTTTAGTGTGCAACTTTTGGGAGACGAACTATATTGTTAGGGTTTGAGTTTAGCAGCCGTTAAGGCCGTTTTTAGGGTATAAGAATCCTCTTGTATCAGCCTTATATTAATGTTTTAATCAAGTGAAGTCATTTCTATGTTAATCTTTCAATATGTCTATGTGTTGTTTGATTAATTATCGTTCTTCGCTTTTCTTTAACATGCTAGGCTAGATCCATTAGCATTAACTTATAATTACATGAAACTTAGGTTGTAAATCCTCTTAATATTGCTTCTTGTGATGGGTGTGCGCATTAGGCTCTAGAAAAACTGGCTATAAAATATTACATTAGCATAGACGTCTAGGGAAACGCGAGTGTGTAGAAAGGATACCATCGGTAACAGTCTCCATACTACCTTACCCTAATATGGTTGATCCCTCTTAAGTGTTTTAATGCATGTAATGTACTCTTAGGGGCCTTGTAGTAGTCTTCATATTACCTTACTTGTGCGTTGCTTTAAAGGAATATTACATAGACAGCTGATGACATCAAATAACGTCTATTTTATAACATCATTTATCCTATGTAATTAACCCATTTTGTATAATTATTGCAAAGAATTGTTACTTAATCGTTTGTATTTGAGAATTGCATTAATTATGAAGTACTTGGTGAATATTAACAAAAGGCGTGCATTATGGAGCTTAAACGAAGATATTTTGAAGATTACTATTTTTATTTGCTTTTATAAAAAATATAAAAATACAAAAATAATCTTCTCTCAATCTCTTAGATCTTAGTTAAGTTTAGTTCGACCCTTCAGACGCTATTCTCTTAGAGAACGATAACAACCCCCGAGTCTTGCATATACTACACTGCAACGGTAGGTACTCTTCCCAGGGAGTTGTAAAACCTGGTGTGTTACAACGACCGCATCAACAACCATCACCACTTTTTTTAATGCCACACAACTGTCACCGCTACCTACTCACTCCATCTAAACCCTAGATCTGACGAGATTAAGATGGTGTTTTGAGTGTCTGGGATTAAAATAGGTTTGTTTCAAAGATGAAAATGAGTGATAAGGCTACAATTATCACTATCAAGATTTTACCAGTGATTTTGATAACATAGGAATCATGGTAACTGCTCATCTTGATTGATGAGTACTTTTTTATGGGTTTTTGATTCTGAACAAAACCCATAAAGGGATTAAGCAAAAGCTAATTTTCTTGATGGCTTGTAGAGTATGAAGATATTTTATTTTAACTATAAAAGAGTTAGTATTTGTATGAAGATGATTGCTATAACTTTGTGAAACTGAAACCATAGTGTTAACTGTGTAGATGGAAAGGGGTTGTGAATCAGTTTCGGTTGTTTGTTATTAAGGGTGGATGAGTTTGGGTTTATCAGTTAAGGAAGCACTAGTCGGGTTGAAGCCTGCCTAAAATGACGGATCTAGGATAAGCTAATTACAAAGCATTGGGAACGGTCAAATGATAATTGTGACTGGTTGTGTTGTGTTGTTGTGATTTATTGTGATAGGATACGGGTTTATGTCTGTTTTTAGATTTGGGTATGTCTTCATGATGATGTTGTTGTTATTTTTTTGTTGAATATATGTTACTGCACTCATGTATTTTGTATTACATTGGATTTTGTTTCACTTAAAATTGTTGGTAATGGTGATGATGGTGATTGTGGAGAAGATGGTGATTGTGGGGAAGATGGTGGATAAGGATGGTTGATTCAAAATTTTATGTAAGAAGGACTAATTATGTAATTTACCTGAAAGGGTAAAATAGTCATAGATGCCCATAAAAGCACAAAAAACCACTTTAATGATCACATAAGCAAAAAATTTAATATGACGTCAATAGAAGTATATAGGGTAAGTATGCTGATTCTTTCGGTGATTAACCCTTTAAACAATGCTCTTCATTAATAATCTAGAATCCACCAGAAAATTACGAGAACCGCGAAAAGAATAATCTCGGAGGGGTGTACAAGGGGTATCTTGCATAAAAAATAAGTGCATAGCAAGGGTGCGAGGATAGTTTATGAGCGAGGTAACCATAATAACAAATACAAGTTTAAAACAGGGTTTATCCTAGTGCCTCTTATCATTTAGCAAATCCTAATCACACGAATACGATCCCACTAAGCAGTCTCGGGATGCATCACTAAAGCAAGTTCTAAAATTTAATATACTACTGTTACACTCTCATATAATTTTACAACCGATACCAATATGCTCTAATAAAAGTGAGAAAAACCACCATATGCACGAACCAATCCAAAACGCGACATAATGATGCTCATACACTTAACTCGAGGCAAGCTAAAGGTAACAATTATCTTAAGCACCAAAGATGGGTGCTTAAATTCCTAAAGATCTAGGGGTGAACCTCATATTTTTAGGGTGGAATTTTTTTAAGTGGTATGGTTTTTGTGCTAGTCATATAACTCCTATCCAATGAGACGATATTAATACTTAGTCGGTGATGACATCAAATAACGTCTATATTATAGCAACATTTATCCCATGTATTTAACCCATTTTGTATAATTATTGCAAAGAATTGTTACTTAATCATTATATTTTAAGAATTGGCCAGTAATATAGGAGTAGTTGGTGAATATTAGCAAAAGGCGCGCATACTGGAGCTTAAATAAAGATATTTTGAAGAATTACTATTCTGACAACCAATACGCCGTATCCATCAAGGAAGATACGGCGTATCCGTGCCTGCACTCACCAAAGACCACAAAGGAAAGAAGTCCAATACGCCGTATCCAGGAAAGGCAATACGCCGTATTGGAGATATAGTATGTGAATATTCTGGAAGATATCAAACGTAGGTTCCCTACATTCTAAGAAGAATCTAATACACCGTATCCCAATCCCTTAGATACCGTATCGCGAACGCGACTTCCCTTCCATGCCATATAAATACCAAACTCAACAAACTGACTTTTTGCGTGTCCAAATCGTAAACCTCGCTACCTAAACCACAAAAGTTTGATGTGTTTCAGAGGAGAAAAATGAGCATGAAGAGGTCTTGGCAACGCATTCTAATCCATAAGAAGACACGTTTCAATTCTTATAACTTTTGTAAATGTTTAGTTTTTGTATTATTCGTTAACTCGTTAATTACCTTGGCTAAAACAATTACTCTTGATGTTAAATTATGATGTTTGAAGGTAATACCTTTTGGGTATTAGCCATTATTATGAAGATCTGAATGTTTGGTTTTGTTTATATCTCGATTGCTTAATTTATCGTTGCATGCTTGTTTATGTTTATCAAATTATACTTGTTTACGTGCTTAAATATGCAACATATCATTCAACTAGATCTAGTGATACGGACCAAATAATCTAAATGCCGGGATAGCTCTCTATATATTAATTTATACATTTAGAATCATAGGATCATAAGTATTGTCCTTCTAAAACTGTGCTAAGGATACGCTTCTGGCTTAACTAGTTAACAAAAACTATCTTTGGTTTATTGATCGTGTTGACTAGTATTAATTAGATAGATGTCAACAAATAATATTCTGATTCTATTGGATAGTTGGACAAGTGGACTACTAGTGTATAAATTGCCTTTAACTAGTAAGTAGGTAAAGTCTCTATGAGCTAGGGTTTAACAAGATCACCATTGCTTTAATCCCTAAGATAGATTAAAATCATGTAATAAGGATGCTTTATGCGGATGCTTTAATTATGACAGAATTAATGTGTCTAGGTCTTAGGATGAAGTCCCGCCTAAGTCTACGAATGATATGCCTCTTCGAGATAAGTAATCATTGCACTAAATAAACAAACCAACTTCTAATCGGATTAATGATGGCTAATATAGTTTTCTATCATAAGGCTCGACCGCTCTTTAATCATCTGTTAATTTGCTTGCGTGAGTTAAAGTGTCTTGAATTGATTGTAGTCACCAACCAAACCCGTGCCAGTCTCTCAGGCTGAAACCCCCCTTTTACCTGTTAGAATTAGGAATAAACTAAACATAGATTAGCATCGGTTTGACTTTATAGCAAATTAACATAGATTAGTTTAACCAAAATATAAATCAAATTAAAGATTTAACCTTGCTATCAAGTGTTCGATCAACCCCTAACTTACCACGAAACTACCACCGACCCCGGGTACAAAATCAAGGAAAATACTGCACGTTAAAGTGTTGATTTTTGGTTTAAGTCGGCAAAATTAAATTTAAAAATTTGAACTAACATATATAACCACCAACAATAACGACACATCAAGTTTTTGGCGCCGCTGCCGGGGAGTGAAAATTAATCTTGATTTTTATTTTATTTTTTGGTTTTTAACATTAAGTAGAAACTAACCCTAGGATCCAGTGTTAGTTTATATTCCTACTTGGTTGCTTATTCTGTTTGTGTAATACGGTGTATTTAGTTCACTGAATACGATGTATTGATTATTTAACAATTTTCCTAGTAAGTTTATTACAGGATGGACAATCTGAACGTTACTATGGAGGAATACATCAGGCTCGAGGAAGAAAAAGCTCAAAAATATAAGAAAGTGTTTAACTGAGAAACTGCTAAGTATGGTAGAATCTGGTATGATGAAGACGTTTATGACCTCAGATCAGTTGAAAACAAATTCCCAGCTATAGCCTTCGATGATAGTTTGACATCAGGTGAAACACTATCTTGTGAACCCATGGTAAGTTCTCTTGACGATGAAATTGACTTTAAAATTTCATTTGACTATTCTGATGATGAAGATTACACAGTAATTTTTGACAAAAACTCATTTTCTTACAAAATAATTTCTACCAATGATTTGAAAACGGATTCGAAGAATGATAATGAAAAAGTCAATTTGCCTTTGTTTCCGTCACCCGAGCCTACGGTTAGTTACTTTTATGATTTAGACTTCTTTAAAGACTTTGAGAATGAATTTCCAGCCATTGTTTACAATGACGCTCCAACGTCTAAATCAGATTTGTTAAGTGAACAGATTTTAAGCCCTCAACATATCGATGAATTTGATTTGAATGATGAAACATCATTGTCCGAATATGATAAAGAGGAACAAAACATTTTGTACTTTAATAATCTATTCCTATTCAACATAATTCATCCCAATGAATTAAAGTCGGAAAAAGACAATGATGATAATGAAATTGATATAATACAGTCTTTGGGGGGTAACATGAATACGCAAGGGTCAAATATGCGTCTGGAAACAAGTCACGATAAAATCAATAAAACTTTCAAAATGGGAAGTTTTATCTTGGAATTAAATGTTGATATCGTGGCTTGGAATTATTACGTCAACGGAATGCTATTTTATCTTATTATGAATTTGTATATGTCGTTTGGCATTCCTTTCGACCCTAAACATTATTATAAGGATGGTGTTTGTACAAGAATGTTGCGGAGGCCAAGGTACGTTTTCTTTTATTTATTCAAATTAGGAAAATTGGTCTCCGACAATGACTACGGCGTATTAGGTTAAAACCTATACGGCGTATCCACTGTCTTTAACTGAAGTTGACTAAGTCAACAAAATTCGCAAATACAGCGTATTAATCAAACACCAATACGGCATATCGAGTCTGGGTATGAAAGCCCAACTGATACGCCAGATTGAGTTTCACACACACTATTTTTACTCTCATTTTTAACCGCGAAACCAAGCAGGGTTTCCACCTAAGGAGGCAGGTATGAGAAGATGAAGAGAGAGTGATTTCAAGTGTGTGAAAGCTAAAGAAAAGTCTAACTTAAAGACTTCGCTGTAAACAAAAGTGCTTCTCGGGAGACAACCTGGAATGTTATTTAATTTTATCGAGTCTGTCTTCCCAGACATCTATACGGCGTATCCGCTCTATACCATACGGCGTATTGATTGTCTGGACGTTATCGGTCTTTACTTTTTATACACTTTAAAACATTATTGTCGGTTCTGGCAATACGGCGTATTCATGCACATGGTACGGCGTATTCACCAGACTGACTCATATTTAGTTTGTTTAGTTTAGTTTAAATTAACCGTAGGTACCAAGATAGGAATGCACGTTTTTCCTATTATTTACACAGGACCTTGGAAGCAAAGAAATATCGACGAATATTGGTGGAGAATTTACAAATCTGGAGATCTTGAAGTGTTGGAGTCTTGAAAACTTCAAGGCGGCTGTTCAACATGAAATCTTGCTCAATAAATCTACATGGAGAATCTACCGAGCAAATATCAGGGGAGTTTCTCATTCTAATTCTTTTTAATTCTCATATTTAATGTTTTATCTATACAACGAGGACGTTGTATAATTCAAGTGGAGGGATGGAATTAGAATGTTTACTTGTCCTAATTTTCACACTAAAATGCTTAAATTATGCTCAAATTAAAAAAAATTCAAGCATACTTTTGTGAAATTACTTGATACATAACCCGCACACAATAACCCTTGTTAGATATTGTGAGGATTTAACCTATCCGTTTCCAAATGTTTACCCAAATTCCACAAAATATGAGTGTGCCGGTGATGTAGTAGACTTTAGAACTTGGCTTGGTATATCACTCGAGACCGCAATGATGAGTACTATGGATTTAGATGGAGTAACTTGTTTAAATTGGTAAATTTTAGGATTACACTCAAAACGCATTTACATGTCGTTTATTAACTAACTACACTGGTTAGTTAACCCCCGTATAAACTCTTTGTTTACTCTCACTTTAAGAGTAAGATACCCATAGAACAACCCGTAGAGCCAATCCTTTAGGAAATACAACAATTTTTTATTTCATTACACCATTACACCTTAGCCTACCATGTTAGATTAAGTTTATTTTACAGTTACTAGTTGCTTAATGTATAAAGTATGTATTTCCCGAGTCTTGTGTTAATTTTAGTACGGTTGGAAGAATTTGCACATCGCAAATGGGAATGTATATTATAGTTAAAACTCATGTATTTTTACTACCATCGTAATTAATGGTACATCCAAAGAATGAAGAATTATCGAAGGAATTATCCGGAATTATTATGATCGTGAAGATGGTGAAACTACTCCGAGTTTTGTATATAGTTAGACGCAAAAAAAACTCAAAAAAATTAGAAAAATCGCAACAAAAAAGAGAAGGAAAGTTTGAAGATAATCTTTTCGCAACTACCTAAGGAATTACACGAAGGATCGATTATTCGTTGATACAAATCGACGATGTAGAGTATTGTATAAAGTAGAAGATAACGCCACTTGCCTTGTAAAGTATGGGATGATTGGGAAGTTGACCGTTACGAGAACGCCAACTTAGGTTGTTGTTTTTTTATCTATAATCAAGACGTTGTAAATAGTCGTATCTTTATCATGGTAACGATCGGGAAAAAGTATCTAGCAACGTGTATTTTAGACTTAATCTATTTGTTTTGTAATTTTTATTTAACAACAATTTACTTCTCTTTCCTAATGACTAGCAGCTGGTTTTACGCGAATGAGGATGTGTATGAGCGTGCATGTCTATTCTGTCATTACGGCCATGTATGCATGTCTCAGCTGCCTCGTTGGTTTACGACTTTTGGTGAAAGTTAGAAGGTCCCTACCATATATCATTCTTAATCCTAACTGTTGGTTAAATTCGAATGAGGATGTGATCGAATACACATGTCTATTCTGTCATTACGGCCATGTATGTATGCTTCAGCTGCCTTGTTGGAGTGGTATTTCTGGTGAAAAATTGACGAATGATCAACCCTAAGCCTTATCATACAAACCCATATTTACCTTTATAAACTTGTTACTCTTTAGCTTTAGCGGTGGAGATGTGTATCCTTGCCAAGCTTATGATAGAAAACTCGTCATGACCAAGAAATTGAGAAAATTAGTTACATGTTACCACATAGATTAGTTGAGTGATTTGAGTGTTTTCATCTTCCTATTTTGTGAGGTGTTTGGTTGTGTACTTGTAATAGATCAAATAAATTCTTAACGAAGAATATCCTTAGGGATACATTTTTATAAACTTCTAAAAGCTACTTGAGGACAAGTAGGATTCAAGTGGGGGGATATTTAATGACATCAAATAACGTCTATTTTATAGCATCATTTATCCCATGTAATTAACCCATTTTGTATAATTATTGTTAATTGTTTGTATTTGAGAATTGTAGTAATTATGGAGTACTTGGTGAATATTAGCAAAAGGCGCGCATTTGGGAGCTTAAACGAAGATATTTTGAAGATTACTGTTCTGACAACCCATACATCGTACCCATCAAGAAACATACAGCATATCTGTGCCTGGACTCACGAAAGACCACGAAGGAAACATGATCAATACGCCGTATCCAGAGAAGACCAATACGCCTTAATAGAGATATAGAAAGTGAATATTCTGGAAGATATCAAACGTAGTCCCTTGATCAGCTTTTTAAATAAGCACCTTTATATATATAATAATATATAATAAAATATATATAATAAGGATAATCTAAAAATAATCAATGAAACCGAGAGTA
>BQNB010194075.1:0-11483 GCA_026074375.1 Tanacetum coccineum
AAAACATAAAGAAAATAAAAACTTTAAAAAATTCTTTTACAAAATGACTAATCCAGTTCATCTAAAAAATCTCTTTAAAGATTTACAACAAGAAATTCTTCAAACAAAAGAATATATTTCTGATATTGATAAATCTATCCTTAGACTTACCAATAGATATAAATCCAGCCTTGAAAAAGGAGGATATGAACATCCAATGACAATAGCAAGAGTCATTAGCAATCAAAAACAAACAAAAGTTTGTTTACAAGAACGTCTAAAGATCTTTAGACAAAGGGCTGCTGCCCTACAAGTATAAAAACATTACAAGAATGAATTCTTTTCTTCTTGTTTTTGTTGCTGATAAAGGACTTAATGACTCCTTTATAATTTTAAACAAACTAATAGGTACAAAAGTGAAGTTCGAGTTCAAGATGCCAAAGTGTTTAAAGGAGGACCTGTTATTGAGATGGAGTGGCCCCCCTTCAAGGTTCTTCGCGAGTCGACCAAGATATTATGAGACCATCCAACTGTTCTGTGCTATCTTGACCCGAGCCATGCCAAAACTACCCATTTTGATCCACACCCTCTTTTAACTTTTACCCAACCTCACTCAACATTATTCTAGCCATTTATAACTCAATTTTCTTTAATGCCAAAATGCCATAGGAAAGGGCTTACTTAATCAGGTAAACATCGCTTACGGATAAAGATTTTTTTTTCTAAAAACCACCCAATGGTACGCAAATTGTAAGAACAAACATAAACTTACTTTGGAAAAGAGAAAAGAAGAGAATGTTATACTTACATCATTGTATCATCATTAGAAACCATTACCTTCATTGAGGTTGTGTAAGGGCTGCATCGTCTCCACTTTCCTATACAATAACATATTTGAGTGAAAAACAATACTACACTATCTCAGATAACAAAATATGATCTGTTACCCAACCTGCTCATTGCGCCTTCTCTAATCTCAACATCTCATATTGTTAGTTATTTCATTGAATAAGTGTGATTTTTCTACATCTATTTTGTAATTATTTTCAGAGAGAGAGAGAGAGAGAGAGACTGACCATGAGGCTGCTTCCTCAAGAGCAAAAAGGACTCCACCAACCAGGGCATGAAAGGCAGCAGCAACACCAGCAGCAACTCCACATGTTATCAAATCCCTTCGGTCCATATCAACTTTGAAGTATCTAAGCCAATTCCATGTCAAATGGTACTTCCGAGAACCTCCCTGCCAAGTGAGTTGGCTATGCAAGCCCCAATGTGAACCATTGGTCCTTCCTTTCCCACAACAAATCCAGACGCAACTCCAAAAATTGATCCAAAAATCTGATCAAATATATCATTATCAGATTGAGGTCTTTCAAACTTACTATGAATTATTATCAATTGTTTCATTGTACTTATTTAACTTGTAATTCTTGATCTCAATTGTTGCATTATAGCAGGACTAATGTGGCATAAAGTCGCATTCAGGGATAATCGACTGTTTGATTCTTAAGTAAGTCTGAACATATGTCGCACTTTGAAGTGTAAAATTAATGTGCCTGCTTAATACATCAGCATCTGATGTGGACATGACATGCCTTTATTCCTACCGTGACCAATGATACAACACTATACAGTATGTGTGCATGTGAAAATTTTATATTTTGTCTTTTTAAATATTTTGTTTCTCCACATTTTTCTGCAGCACACTATTTGTATTCCTGTGTGAAAACAATTGTACCTGAAGAGTTGAAATGCATCGCGTTCCCTGATATTAGATATTCATCATGTTGGATGCATGATTGTAAATGCGTTAGATCAATGAGATAGGGAAAAAATACAAAAAATTACAAACACAACGGTGGAAAGATGGGTCACAGGCTTATTGGGTTGGTCAAAATGGGTCACTTTTTGAAATACCTAAAATTGTTCAAGGAAAGTATACAATTCTTCATGAAGTTTAGCTCTCATTGTTCTCAAATCCATCGACTCCTTAATGATTTCATGGTAGTCCTCAACCTTAAAATGCACACATAAAGTCAAACTGTTCCTTTAGATCAATGAATAAACAATCATACAGTTTAATCAATACATTGATGAGTCAAAAGCACAAACCTCTTCAGTAGGACTTTCGATCATGTCAGTTTATCTTCCTCCTTGCCATTTTGTGTCCCACCTTTGGTCTTGCTCATTGGCATCAGACCCATAGACATAGGTGTGATCATCTATTAGGCAACATACAACAAACCACATAAGAATTGCCACTCAAACAATGAAAAAAAATGCAAAACCAAATAATAAACATCAAGAATAGCCAAACGAAGAAATTAAATTAGCAATGATACTAAAAATTCAGACTTTAATAGTTGATGTATGTCACTGTTCCATAATTTCATACACGCTAAATCGTTTAATCCGATTTCGACCCAAGAAACACCTGCACATCGAAACTAACGGCTTATACTTTTTCAAAAGCTAACCATAAACCTTTAACAACTTCCTAACCATTTTCTACTTAATTTCAATAATTTTGAAAATATTTACACATCATTTAGTTGAAAGAAGCCGATTTTGTATGTGACGTGTACATATCAGTGTCGGATTTTAATCCTTTACTCATTTGTTTCGATCTCGACCCAAGAACCACATACACTTACCAACTAACATATATAAAAGATTTGCATCAGGAATTTAATGCCCAAGTTTCTGCAACCCAGCTTTTAACTCACCAATATTTAATTATTTATCTTCCCTGGCACAAAAGACATAAATAAATTACCATTAGCATTAAAGTTTGGTGCCTCTTCTTCATCGGAAGAAACATCAAAATCATCGCCATCAGTAAAGCCAAAAAGCAAATCAATCAAGGGTAACAACAGATTTCATTAACATGTATACTGAACTAAAACAATTCACAAAAATGTTGAAACATGTAATCTAATGATATTAAGACAAGAACAAGAACTAGAGAGAGAGAGTGGGTTGGATGGAAAATGGATGAATTGTATTACTAAGTGGAATATGGAAAAATGAGAAAACAACCAACCCCTCTCCAAGGCTAGGAGAGGGATTAAATACATATGTGATGACCGGCCATGGGCTAGGATGGGCCTCCCATAGGCCTTGGGCCGGACTAGATTACTAATCTAATTATGATATAAACTACGAGCTAAGACTATTACATCTTGGAAGTGACCGACACTTTTCGTGTTTCTAACAATCTCCCCCTAAGGGAGGTCACTCCAATTTACAAAACTTTAAACCTAGCATACTATGCTTCATCTTTAGTCTTTAGCTCTTACTCTTGACTTTCTCTTGTGAATATTTTGTAGTGATCATTGACTTTAGGATTAAGCTTGTTCATTGAACTTGTATTTGACATCGTAATCTTGAGCAATCTTGAGATCATCAACCAAGCATAATCTCTTCGCCATCTTGAATTTTGCCATCTTGTGGACTTGTGACTTCTGGACCGACATGCTCATACCATTCTTGAAAAACTTTAATGTTCCATCTTTCTTGAAATTCTTTAACTTTAACACTTTGACACTTCGAGAAAGATGTGTGGTATCAGAGTAGCTGATTTTTTGTAACACTCGCATGGCAAATGCTTGAGTTTTACTCCTTTTAGAAGAGCTTATTCCACTTTTATTATGAAGATGAATAAATCTTTATATATAACAAGTTAGGTCACCCGCGCTCTGTTGCGGGATAGTTTTGGCGGCCTGGTTGGTGTTGGTGCGGTCCCTGTTTTGTTGGACGTGTTTACAAAGTATGGTTTTTGTAAAAAAAAATAAAAACAATTTTAACGGTCGTTAAGCAACGACCATTAAAGAAAAAAAAAAAAAAAAAAATAAAAAAACACTGTTTTGGTGCATTCTAAAAAAAAAAACTAGTACGGTCGACGACTAGTGGGGAAATGGGTATTTTTATAAAAAAAAATTAAAATGAGGACAGTTTTCGTAATTTAACACATATGTGCTGGGGCGCGTATTTCGTAAAATATTGATCAGGGGCTATTTCGTAATAAATAAGGTAACGGGTCTGGGGCGGATGTGTCGGGTCGACCTCGACAATACGATACTCACGAAAGTGTGAATGAATATTTTTTTGAAAAAAAAAAAAGCAAAAAACAATAAAAAAAAAAACAATTTAAACTAATTTTTTTTTTTTAAATGTTCAGACATTCATAAAAAAACAGACCGATGATTAAAAAAGTGCGAGAGATGGGAGAGTATTTAAAAAAAAGAAAACAATTTTTTTTTCTAAAGAAAAAAAACCGATTTCGGAATCCGGGATAGGGGTTGAGCCGGCATCAATTAAATGCACCCCCGGTAAAAAAAGGAAAAAATTATCCTTTAAAATTTTTTTGAGGAAAAAAAGTATACTTTTAAAAACTTTTTGAGGGGAAAAAAGTAAAAAGGAAAAAAAAAAATGGTAAAAAAATGCTTAATGTCTAAGAAAAAAAATATTCTTAAAAAAAACAGACCGATGGCTCCGACAGTGCGAGAGGGTTTTATTCGAGAAAGAAAAGCAAATTTTTATTTAAAAACAAAAAAAAAATTTTTTTTTTCTTTTTAGAAAAAAAAAAAGATCAGGTACGATTGTCGTGATTAATGGATGCGCGAGGTTTTTGAGGAAACTTAAAGAGTTTATTCATAAAAAAACAGACCGATGACTCAAACAACTGCGAGAGGAATATTCCGAGAAAAAAAAAAATAAAGTTTTATTTTAAAAATAGTTTTTTGAGAACAAAAAAAAGGCCGGTTTTAATAAAAGTGTCGTAAAAAAAAGGCAATGTAAAGAAAAAAAGAAGAAAAAAAAAAAATGGTGATAGAAAAAAAAAAGAACGGGACGATTGGCGGTTACCGAGGCAGCGAAGGTTTGAGGAAACTTTAAAGGTTTTATTCTTAAAAAAATGGTGATGGTGGTAAATTTAAATTGAGGCAGTGGAGATGGCTTATGTTGTAACTGATGATGGTAGCGACACTTCATATTCAGCAGATTTATTCACATCATCTTTTTTATTTATTGTTGCTGATATGTTTTTGGTATACCAACAGAAGCTGGGGGTACTGATTACTCACGCATCATTGGGGGAGGGAGTTTAATTCGGAATTTTTGGTACACCAAGGTACTCCTCTTGAATCATTTAACGCTACAGATGCTTTTTAAGGAGTTAAATTGAGATTTTTTGTACATCAATAAAAACTTGAGGTAATCCTTTTAAAGCATCCAATTTAATGAAGAGGACTAAATCTTTATATATAATAGATAAAATGCTTACAAATTATTGATTGTAAATACTAAAAACAGAACCTAAAATGTAATTAGTATCATATAATATAGTGCCCCTATATAGTTTTCAAATCTTTTATATAATATAAGATTTATATTGTTTTAAAGTAATTTGACCAAAACAATCTTATTGTGAAAAAAATTAGATTCACATTGCTTAATTTTAACATGTGACAAAATTGTGCAATGTGACTGATCTATTATATTATAAGATTCAGTTTGTTAATTGAATGTGCAGTATTAATGATGGGCTTGCATTAACACCAAACTAAAACCCACTAAAACTCTCTAAGTCTTCTCCATATGAATCGTGCCTGTGGTTACATCCTTCATAGAATGACATTAATACAGAGCATATCAACAGCTTTTAGGGTTACAAAATTGATGGTGATGGAACATTTAAAACTGATCATAACTCAATCACATATTCAAAAAATAATTTAAATAGACTCATCATTCCATCAAACCCAAACACAAAACTACTGTATCTTCTCCAATCACCTATTCACCAAAAAAATCAAATCAAATTTTATAAACCCATAATCATACAGATCCGCTATATCGTTCTCATGAAAACCTCACCAACATCAGATAGGTTTTCTATTAGATTCTCAGAATGTAATTGTTATTTTTATTTTTTCCGATTGAATCTAATTAGGTTCGCCGATACTTTATGATACTACACAAAGGGCTAGATCGAAATTAATCACCAATCACATATTCCAGTTACAGTTTTAGTTGATTGTTTATATTTATTTATTTACAGTTTAGGTTGATTGTTTTTCTATTTGTAGTTAGATGGAACTCATAACGAAACTCTCCATTTTGGTGGTTGTATCAGTTATGACTGGCTCTTGCCTGTGAATGTCAGTCACAATATTGAAAGTTTGATATCAACCTTATCATAGTGTAAGTTTTTTTTCTCTTTTAGTGTACATATTCAGTTGTTCTCTCACTGCAACAAGATACTCGATTGGTGCATTAAATCTTATAACAGTTGCCACTTGGTATGCGTGGTACGACAATAGCAAGGTAATGGTTTTTATTTTATTAGTTTTAGTTACATCTTTCATCTCACGTGTGTATATCATGTATGTATTTTAGTAATCCACTAAATATTATTTATGTTATCTTTGAATTAGGTTGTCGGTTGTAGCCAAATATTCAAAGGTATGCATAACAATGCTAGATCACCATATTGTTTAATTGTGCACAAAATTGCTTTAAATGTTATTGATAATCACTAATCATTGATAACTTCAGCTCACCTTCTACTTCAGTATGGCAAAAGTAAGCTCAAAAGGTAAGCTCACTATTCACTGATAGCCCGGGCTTTGAATTAAGCATTTCGCGTCTGCCATTTTTATAACATTTTGCTATATACTTATTTTTTTATCTAATTTTAGTTACATTAACATTATGTTAAAAGTTGCTTAACATGTGTCTGACTATTCATGTTTTAGGATATGATTCATGTGAAAAAAACACATTCTTACGTGTGATCGAGTCGTATACCGTGATAAACTTTTTGGATATGCTTGGACAACGCATATATGACAACAGGTATGGTCTTTGGCCTCTAAGATAAACACTAGTTATATTCTAATGATAGATTTTTTTTATACAACTATGAAATTCTACTTCATTGGGTAAAAAGGATATCATGGAAATCTGAAAGGAGAGCTTATTCGAAAACAAAAGGAATTATAAAAACTACTTTTGATGAGCACAGTTTAGAATTTGCCACCGTTGGACAACCAATGATTCCTTGGAAATTAACGGTTGTGAATGTAGCGATTTTGATCATTTATATGTTTTTTGTCTTAGAGTTGTTTATGTAGTTTAGAACAACAACTTAACCTACTTTTTATGAGCATTTTTTTCAGGAAATTAAGGGTAAAAAAGGTAAAAATGGCTGGGCCCAAAAAGCAATAGCCATTGGTCATTATACAACAGCTTTAGAGCTTTGAAGGATGACGAGGGATTATTTTTGGTACGCTGGGGCACAAGGTGGCGTTTGCGCTTTTCTGGTAAGGTGATCGAACAATTAAAGATGCAAAAGTGATTGTATTTTAATGTTATATTTTAACTATATATGTCCATAATACTAATGTATACAGTTTCTATAAGATGATTAAAGCAGGGGAGAAAAACTCAGCTTTAGTGGACGAGGTTAAATATGGCTGCAATGGTGTCATCATGCATTTCCCCAAGTCAGTTATGCAAGAAAATGCTCAGAGGTAACTCAATCACTGGTAACTATACTATTTGATAATGCAATTATAGTCTTTCATACATAAGTGAAAAGTTATCCTATAGATTATAAGTTAAAAATGGATTATAATGGCTATTATTATTATTATGTTTATTCACACTTATCGCCTCAGTTAACTTTTCCAAGAAAGAAAATGAACTCAATTACTAGAAACATCTCCAGAACGTCTCCAAGATGACACTTGGTTGCAGGTAAACCTTTTTGAATTTTGTTAACAAAATGAAAAAGAAAATGCATAGTCATACCTGAATTATGTATTTGGGCTACTTGACAAGTGGCCATTCAAACTCACACCCATTCTTATTCAACTTTTGAACGATGTATGATCGTTGTAGTTGTTCTGTCATTGAGCTCATTCAAATCCATTTGATGCTTCTTAACTGACGCATCCATTAGTATAAAAGAGAGGAGTGTTCCTTAACATTTACTTCTACTACACAAAAATGCAGGTCCAATCTGAGAAAATTGGTCATAAATATACACATGTGGTCATAAAATAGAGCTATGAAGGAAGTAAAGAAGTTACAAGTACAAATATTGTAAAATTTGAAAGTAACAACGGGATTGGATCATCCGATGAAGGAAAGCCTCGAAAGAAAAAGAGACGGTCATTCTTCCCAAGGTTTTTCATGTTTTACAACCGGAAGAAACATTCAAACAAGAATACATTTTTACCATCCGAGAATGTGGCATGAACTCTCACTCTTTAGTTCACTTGATTTTTTGTTAAGTATGCCACAAGAGGATGCTTATTATGTTAAATATAAGGATACCTTAATACCAAGAATCACCTTCGCCTTAACAAAGTAATAATGCACTCAACAAATAACTTTGTTTACACTTAGAACGTTTTATATAAATCATGTGCATTACGTGTTTCATACTGCTCAAACGAGAAAAGTAACTTACCCCTCTTTTATAACTTCAGTACAATTGATATGAACTTGAAACTATAAGAATGACAATAAAATTTTAACCACACACCAAGCCCGGTGCAACGCACGAGTGTGGTCAGGCCTCGTAATGAGTTAAAATTGAATTGATTTTGGTCAAACTTTGATAAGTTTGATGGAGGAATTTGATAGAAAAACACACATAAAATATGTGTCAAATTTGTAAAAATAATAATTTCAAAAATGAGAAAGTAATTAATAAAGCTTTAACGATTGAATTTTAAATAAATTATATGAGTTAAGTGTAAATTATAATTTTTCATGTTTTTTACTCTCTCCGTCCCAAAATTATTGTTTACAGACAAGAAATACATAATTTTAAGAATAATGCTTTAATTACTGTTTTGGTTTCTATGAAAGCAAAAAAGGACAGTTTTACCCTTTGATAGTTAATTAGTATTTTCTTTTATGTTTGTAAATACCAATTGAACTAAGGGTAATATTCTAAACTTAAACAAATCTAACTATTATTTTTAGAAGTGGATAATTATTTTGGGACAAACCAAAAGGGAACGGTGGATAATACTTTTAGGACGGAAGTAGTAATAATTTTTAAAAAATAAACAAATAACCCCTTAGGCTCTATACCCTTAGATTTTATTTTTTAAATAACATATATGTTGTTTTAAAAATACAACAAATATATATGCACCAGATTATTAATATCAAAGTAAAGCACGAAGTATTGTGTATGTAAATAAATACACGATGTTGTACGTATACGAACAACTCAGAATTTTCCTCTTTATGAATTTAAGTAAGAATATCCAAAAAAAATAAAAAAAAATCTTTTTACTATATATTTCAATAAGGACTCATTGTTATTTCGTTTTATAAGTTTAACACATGCGTACACGGGTTTTAATATTAGATACGGATAATTTATTATTAACATTGTTAATACAAATAATACAAATAATGTCTAAAAATGTTGTTTATATTTTTTGACCTCTCTACGTTTTGAAGATGACAAAATGTAAAAACATTCTACGATAATAATAAACGTATACACGTTATCAGTTGTAAACTTTCATTTCGACGTAAATCACTTAAGGTATGTATAAACAAATCATTAAACTTGATTAGTGATCAAAGAAATATTTTTTTGTCTTAAACTTTACATTTTTACAAATGTAATAAAACCTTTTTATAAAAATAAAAATATACAAAATATTTTTATTAATTAAAGAAATGTTTATTTAATTATATAAATTCAAAATCTGGTTTCTTCTCTCCAAAACAGATAAATTTGGACCAGATAAATATTTTCCACTAAAAGATAAAAAAGGAGCGTCTACCTAGGGATGGTCCCCTTATAGGTAGAACGGCCCCCAGATATATCTGGGACCGTGAGACCGTTCACACGAGACGTTGCGCTCTCTCTCTCTCTCTTGCCTATAAATATTGCACTATTCCCTGACAGTTTCCTAGGAAGCACGGAAACGCCGCCGAGAAGCCGTGTCGCATTTCAGAAATGCCAAGAAAAGGTGAAACGCGAGGAAACGCTGAGGAAACATCCCCGAGAAAAGTGGAAACGTTTTTTTGTTTAGGGTTTGCGGATCTTTATCTGGGAAACGTTTAGGAAACGTTTCTTGCCCAAAAAGTCACGTTTCTTCAATAGATCTGAGATTTTTAATGAGGTAGAAACAGGGCGGAGCTAGCGAGGGGGCCGGGTGGGCACCTCCCTCCCTCAAAAAATATTGTGTGTAATTTTTTTTGAAAATTAAAGGTTTTGTCGTATTTTGCCCCCTCTAAAATGTCAGATTTGTTGTAGGGGAGATGAAGCATGAGGGAGACGAACAAAGAAGAAAGAGAAAACTAGTCTAAGAGAGATAAGATGTACTTTGTTGCTCTTATTGGTTTTGTAAACAGTCACTCACGTGGGTTGATATAGTAACTTGAATCACACATTTTTTTATATCTTTTTTTCTTCTTTTAGTATTTTAAATTTTCTTTTATCTTTTTTATACATCATCTGCAAAATGAAAATGTGTAAATTTTATTTATGTTTTCTTATTGTATTTTACATATGGTTTTCCTAATATTTGGCTTTCAAATTAACTAGCACTATTATTTTGCTTCTCCACTTATATAGTAAGTATTAATTATCTACAACTATGTATATCATGTACTAGTATTTTTGTTATGACTAACAAGGATCTTAAGAGTAAAAAAAGCTACTTTTTTATTACTCTTTTATATTATGTGTAATATTTTTTTGGAAGACAATTTGTCATATACTTAAATATTATAAAACACATAAATGTTTTCCCGCCGTACCCGTTTCTTGACATTTAGGATGTTGTCGTTTCCCGGTACCCATACCTGTTGGTTCGATTGATAGTATATATATAATACTAGGCAAATCCCAACCAATTGCCCTTGACCAAGGCAAAAAGTCAAAATTCACAAATAGAATCAATATATATCTGGAAGTTTGATTTCCCAGGTCGTTATGTCCTAACGAGGTGTGCAATTGAAAATCGAATGACGAATTGATAATCGATGTTTGAATGGAACGAGGTTATGATTGGCTTTTCTATCACTACAATTAAAAATGCAAAAACGATTAAGAAAAACCTAAGATTGATAACAAGAAAGTGATTTAACCCTAAAAACGATAATGGAAACCTAAAAACGTGAGTTAAAAACCTAAAATCTCAAATTTTAATCCTAAAATCTATTTTTCACTTTTAATAAGCTTTAAATGACTAAAAAGAAAGATTAAAAAAACTAAATAAAAAACGGAAGCGTTTAAGGCTAAAAACGCGAAGAAACGAGAACGGGTAAAAAAGGCTTAAAGAGACTTTTTCTTAAATGGACAAAGGCTTAAAGGGCTTTTTCTTATAAATAAGCTGTAAAAAGCAATTACAACAGACAGAATGGCTTAAATGGACAAAGGCTTTGTTGGAAACACGAAAAGTGTCGGTCACTTCCAAAGTTGTAACAAGTCTTAGCTCGTAGTTAGTATAAGGATTAGA
>BQNB010194076.1:0-11483 GCA_026074375.1 Tanacetum coccineum
AGTCAACATGAACGACATGCTAATGAAGTACGTATCATGCATGAAAGATATCCGGATCCTCTTGCATTGGTAGCCAACTCTCAAACTCTATACAATCCCTCTCATTCTCCACAACATTCAGGTTCTTCAATGTATCCAACCCACAACAATTCACACCAGTTTATGCAGCACCTATTCATCATCAACACCATCACACTTTAGTCAATCTACTACAACAATCAGTTTCTCCACAACCATTCATATCTCCGTCAGTGACACAACAATCTCAAGCTGAAATTCCTCATTGGGATTCTGGTCTCGCTGTTCCTACATTTCAGTAAGGAGAGGATCCGATTGACTGCATCAAAAAAGCAATGGAATTCGTATCTACTATGGCATCAAGGTTTGCACCTTCAAACAATCAACTCAGGACGTCTTCTAATCCCAGAAATCAGGCAACCATTCAAGATGGAAGAGTCATAGTTCAACAAGTTCAAGGAAGACAAACTCAGAGTTTTGCTGGCACTAGAAACAGATGAATTGCTACAACCTTAAGAGGAAACTATGTAGCTGGTCAAGCAAAGGTTGTAAAGTATTATAACTGTCCGGGAGAAGGGCACATGGCAAAACAGTACACTCAGCCAAAGAGGCCAAGAAATTTTACGTGGTTCAAGGAGAAGTTGATGTTAGTCGAAGCACAAGAAGCTTGTCAGATATTAGATGAAGAGCAACTTGAATTCATACTAGACCCTGGAATAGCAAAAGTTCAAGTTGCTCAGCAGACAATCCCTCAGATATCAGCCTTCCAGACTGAAGATTTGGATGCTTATGACTCAGATTGTGATGATATATCCTCAGCTAAAGTGGTTTTGATGGCAAATCTTTCAAGCTGTGATTCAGATGTCCTCTCTAAGGTACCATACTCTGATACTTATCTGAATGATATGATTAATCAGGATGTGCAAGAGATGTCGCATTCTGAACAAACATATATTGATGATTTTCCAGATAATGAGATAACCAGTGATAGCAATATCATTCCTTATTCTCAATATATGCAAGAATCACAAGATGCGGGTATTCAGGATACTAATTCTTCTGCACCAAATGATTTATTGGTTCTATCTTTAGTTGAACAAATGACTGATCATGTAGCTAATTTAGATAAGGAAAATCAGACAAATAAAATGGTAAATGAATCCTTAACCGCTGAGCTTGAGATACAAAGAACGTGTCGCCATTTTTGAACAAAGACTTAATGTAGATTTGAACAAACGTGAAAAGTTAATAGATTCTCAAATGGATGACTTAATTCAGAATAGAAATGCAAAGTTTGCGGCTTTTCAGCAGGAGATCGATACACTTAAAGAAACTCTTTCTAATCAGGTCAAAGAAAAAGAATCTTTATCAACAACATTAATTGTTTTCAAAACATAATCTAAAGAAAAAGAATCTAAATACATGGACAAGGAAATTGTTTTGGAAAACCAAAATAAAGAACTGGAAAATATTCTTTGTAAGTTGTATCGATCTACGTAAGCAATGCATATGCTAATGAAACCACAATTTTTTTACGATAACACTCACAACAAGCTCTTGGTTATCAAAATTCGTTCCATCTTAAAAAAACTCAGCGGATTAAACCAACATTATATGATGGTAGTGTTATTGCTAAGGAACATGATGTGATTTCTGTGATTGATGATGAAGATACATTGATTTTAGAAGAAGAGAGTCGATCAAAGATGCTTGATAAACAAAATGATCCAATTTCAATAAAACAGAAAATTAATATTTCTCCAATTGATTATTCAAAGTTGAATAAAATAAAAGAAGATTTTGGTAAACGTTTTGTTACTAAAAAAGAATTGTGGGCAGAACAAGCTTTCTGGTTAAAACATTCAAACTATAATCCTGACACATCTGTTAAGTCACATACACCTGTTAGAATTGAAGCTCCTAGTGAACTTTCTAAGGTAAGTTTGGTAAATGAAAGTCTTAAAAAGCTAAAATATCAACTCGCCAGTTTTGAAAAGGTCATGAAAACGAGAACCACATCTGATGCTATAACGGCAGGTGCGTGGGGTTTTGAACATACAAAAGCTTGTTTTGTAACTGAAATAATTCCATTTTTAAAAGTTTTAAAAGATACATTTAATGCATTTGATAAAACTCTTTTAGGTGAAATTACTGAAGTTCAAACTATTTTTAACCAAATGGAGGCTGCTGTTGATTAGTGTTCTGTAGATAAGAACGTTTTTGAAATTCAAATAAAAAAACTTAGGATTGATAATGATCAACTCTTGAATCAAATCATGTCTCAGGAAATTATGCATATTGTTGCGAATTCTGTGGATATTCTTGATGTGAAAAAGTCATGCGTGAATGATTGCAATAAGTGTCTAGAACTTGAGATTAAGCTTTTCAAAAAGAAAGATTTCATTGAAAAAGAGGCTTACGATAAACTTGTCAAAAGTTATTCGAATTTAGAAAAGCATTGCATTTCATTGGAATTAGCAACTCAACTTAATAAAGAGATTTTTCAAAGAGAAAATTCTGGTGAAAACACAAATGCTCCCACATTTAATCAATTATTTAAACTAAATGATATGAAAGCTCAGTCACAAGAGAAGGACACAGTCATTAGAAAGTTAAAGGAAAGAATTAAATCTTTGAGTGGAAAAGATAGTGTCGAAAATGTAAAGAAAGATATTGATGAGATTGAAACAATCAACATTGATCTAGAACATAGTGTGGCAAAATTACTTTCGGAAAATGAAAATTTGAGAAAAGAACAAGAGCATTTGAAATCAATTTACAAAGACCAATTTGACTCAATTGGAAAGACACGCGTTCAATCAAAAGAACATTGTGACTCTTTAATTTCTCAAATTAATGCAAAGTCTCTTGAAAATTCGGATTTACATGCTCAACTTCAAGAAAAAGTTTTTGCTATTACAACAATGAAAAATGAATTAAGGAAACTTAAAAGGAAACATGTCAATACTGTAGTTTCAAAACCTAATGCCATTCTTGCTCCAAGAATGTTTAAGCTTGACATAAAACCTATTTTTGCTAGGCTTAAGAACAATAGGGATGCTCATGAGATTTACATTGATAAGACTATAGAATATGCTGACACTCTTTGTGGATTTGTAGAATGTGTTAGAACACAATATCCTAGTGAACCTCTATTAGAATCTACTTGCATATTTACAAAACATGTTTAAGAATTGTTAGTCTATGCCTCTCAGACATGCCCTAATTCAACAAAACCTAGTGAGAAGTTAGTTGTTGTCACACCGAGTAACAAGGACAAAAGAGTTAGATTTGCTGAACCTGTCACATCTTCAAACAATATTCCCAAATAGACTGATTCTCTTAAAACCAAAGATTCTAACAAGCCTTTGTTGACTTCTACAAGAGTAAAACCTACTACTAGTGCTAGCGGATCAAAGCCTTCAGGAAATACAAAGAACAATAGGATCACGCGACCACCACGTAGCAATCAGAAGAATAAAGTAGAAGACCACCCTAGGAAAGTTAAATCTAGTTTGAATAAGACGAATTTTGTTTCTGAACCTATCAGTAATGCACTTGTTAAGCATTCTATGAGAAATGCTAAGTTTGAACCTATGTGTGCTATTTATGACAAATGTTTGTTTGATGCTAATCATGATATGTGTCTTATTGATTTTGTGAATAGTGGTTGTGCAGTTCCAATATCTAAATCTAAAGAAATAAAATGAGTAAAGCTTGGAAAACTCACGGGGTAAAGTGTTCACTGATGTAGGATTTAAGTGGAATCAACAGGAAGATTTTTACTCTAGTTGGATATTCGTGCCCTTTAATAGGATCAATCCTTAAGAAATAGTCATCTTAAGAGATACACTCCTAAGTCAGCTGAAACACCAAAACCAGAGATTAAAGTCTATAGTAGGAGACCCAAACAAATAAAATCAGTAGGTTCGAGTAAAAAAGCTAAGATTGTAGAATCTAAAATTGCTAACAACTCGGAACCCACTCATTTGTGGGGATCCAATGCTACAGATGTTCCATCTTCTTCTTCTCTTGTCAATGACAGGTTGTCCAGATCGTCCTCTGGTATCTGGACTCCGGATGTTCAAAACATATGACAGGGAACCGCTCTCAGCTCATGAACTTCGTTAGTAAATTTCTAGGAACTGTTCGATTCAAAAACGACCAAGTTGCAAAGATCATAGGGTATGGTGACTATCAGCAGGGGAATGTAATTATCTCAAGGGTGTATTATGTTGAAGGGCTTAGACATAACTTGTTTTCTGTTGGACAATTTTGTGACGCGGATCTTGAAGTTGCATTTCGGAAAAACACTTGCTTTATTTGAAATTTAGAAGGTGTTGATCTACTTTCAGGCTCCCGAGACACAAATTTGTACACTATTTCTCTTGATGACATGCTAAAGACTTCTCCGATCTGTCTTCTATCAAAAGCTTCAAAGACTAAGAGCTGGTTATGGCACCATCGTTTATCGCATCTCAACTTTGGTACTCTTAACAAGCTAGCTAAAGACGGTCTTGCACGAGGTATTCCAAAGCTTAAATTTTAGAAAGATCATCTGTGTTCAGCGTGTGCATTAGGAAAAAGCAAGAAATCTTCTCATCAACCCAAAGCTGAGGACACTAACCAAGAGAAACTATATCTTTTGCATATGGATCTTTGTGGCCCGATGCGTGTGGAGAGTATTAAAGGGAAAAAGTATATCTTGATAATTGTTGATCATTACTCTAGATTTACTTGGGTTAAATTTCTGAGATCAAAGGATGAAGCTCTTGATGCTATCATCAAATGCATCAAAAATATTCAAGTTCGTTTGAATGCCACTGTTCGTGATGTTAGAACAGATAATGGAACTGAATTTGTCAATCAGACTCTCCGTAATTTTTATGAAAATGTTGACATTTCGCATCAAACTTCTGTTGCTCGCACTCCTCAACAGAACGGCGTTGTCGAAAGACGAAACCAAACTCTTGTGGAAGCTGCCCGCACTATGTTGATATTTTCATAAGCTCCTCTATTTCTATGGGCCGAAGCAATCAACATAGCTTGTTATACCCAAAACCGTTCTCTGATTCGTCTTCGATACAACAAAACTCCATATGAGCTGATGCACGACAAGAAGCCAGACTTATCGTTCTTTTATGTCTTTGGTTCACTATGTTATCCAACCAATGATAGTGAAGACTTGGGTAAACTAAATGAAAAGGCCAATATTGGTATTTTCGTTGGATACACGCCAACAAAGAAAGCTTTTAGAATCTATAACAGGAGAACCTGGAAAATTATAGAAACAATTCATGTGACGTTCGATGAGCTAACAACGATGGCTTCTGAACAATTCGGTTTAGGGCCCAGGCTTCAAGTTATAACTCCTGCAACATCCAATTCAGGACTCGTACCAAACATTATTCCTCAACAACCAAAAAGAGATGATTGGGATACTTTGTTCCAACCTTTGTTCGATGAATACTTCAACCCTCCAACTATTGCTGTCTTTACAGTTCCAGTAGCTGCTGAACCAAGTGTTGTTGAAATATCCGATTCACCTGTGTCTACGTCTATTAACCAAGATGCACCATCATCAAGTATCCCATCAACACAAGATCAAGAACATTCTCCAATTATTTCTTAAGGTATTGAAGAATCACCTAAAACACCACTATTTCATGATGATCCTCTTTACGAATTTATTCATGAAGACTCGACTTCTCAAGGATCGTCATCTAATGTGAGACCATCTCACACTCTATTTGAACTTATTGGTAGATAGACCAAGGATCATCCAATAGCAAACGTGATCGGTGACCCTTCTCGTTCAGTCTCCACCAGAAAGCAACTCAAAACTGACGCCATGTGGTGTTACTTTAATGCCTTCCTAACTTTTGTAGAATCAAAAAACTTCAAACAAACAATGACCGAACCATCATGGATCGATGCAATGCAAGAAGAAATTCATGAATTTGAAAGACTACAAGTTTGGGAATTGGTGCCGTATCCAGATAAAGTCATGTTGATCAAACTTAAATGTATTTATAAGGTCAAGACAAACGAATTTAGTGGGGTACTAAAGAATAAGGCTAGATTAGTTGCTCAGGGGTTCAGGAAAGAGGAAGGAATTGATTTCAAGGAATTATTTGCATCGATTGCAAGAATAGAGGCCATTCGTATCTTCGTAGCAAATGCAGCCAACAAGAATATGACGATCTTCCAAATGGACGTCAAAACGGCTTTCTTAAATGGCAAGCTCAAGGAAGAGGTCTATGTTTCTCAACCAGAAGGATTTGTTGATCAAGAATATCCATCGTATGTGTACAAGCTCAAAAAGGCCCTTTACGGTCTAAAACAAGCACCACGTGCATGGTACAACATGCTGTCCAGTTTCCTCATTTCTCAACATTTCTCCAAAGGTGCAGTTGATCCGACACTCTTCACATGGAAAGCAGGAAATGACTTATTATTGGTAAAAATTTATGTTGACAATATAATATTTGCATCCACTAATACTGCTTTGTGTAATGAGTTTGCTAATCAGATGATCACTAAGTTCAAGATGTCGATGATGGGGCAGATGTCATTATTTTTAGGATTACATATTTCTCAAAGTCCCAGAGGCATCTTTCTAAACCAATCAAAATATGCTTATGAAATTATTAAAAAATATAGTTTGTTAACTAGTGATTCTGTAGACACACCTATGGTTGAAAAGAATAAACTGGATGAAGAGCTACAAGGGACACCAGTTGATGCTACACATTACCTTGGCATGATTGGTTCCCTCATGTATCTGACATCCAGTAGACTCGACCTTATTTATGCAGTATGCTTATATGCCCGGTATCAAGCAAAGCCTATCGAAAAGCACTTACATGTGGTTAAACAGATATTTTGATACCTAACGGGAACTATTCACTTAGGTCTCTAGTACTTGAAGGATACCGATATTTTACTAACAGCATATTCAGACGCAGATCACGTAGGGTGTCAGGACACTAGACGTAGTACATCAGGAAGCGCTCAATTCTTAGGTGATAAACTTGTTAGCTGGTCATCCAAGAAGCAAAAGAGCACTGCGATCTCAAGTACAGAGGCTGAATATATTGCCTTATCTGGATGTTGTGCTCAAATCCTTTGGATGCGATTATAGCTAACAGATTATGGGTTTCAATTCAATAAGATTCCTCTGTACTGCGACAACAAAAGTGCTATTGCTCTATGTTGCAACAACGTTCAACACTCTAGAGCCAAGCATATTGATGTACGATACCACTTCATAAAGGAGCAAGTGGAGAATGGAATAGTGGAAATATACTTTGTCCGGACCAAATATCAACTGGCAGATATTTTCACCAAACCTTTACCGCGAGAAAGATTCGAATTCTTGATCGAAAAGCTTGGTATGAAAAGCATGTCTCCTGAAACGCTAAAGAGTCTGGCAGAGGAAGAGGACGAGTAATGGTGGCAACTCGTGGTATATCCTGTGTATCATATGTATGTAAGAAAATATAAAAACCCAAAAAGATTTTCGTTTTATATAAAAAATTCAAAAAGAAAATATAAAAATATAAAACCAGAAAATAAAATAGAAAATTAAAAAATTAGAAAAATACAAAAATAGGTATCTCTGACATGTCTTCTGAAAATCGATAACATTGACGGCCTTAGAAATGTCATTTAATAATTATATGAGGCTGTAAATGAAGTTCGAGCAGAAGTTCAAAATGTTTTAAAACATGTCAAATGACTTGCTATTATTTCAGATAGCAACCCGGTCTTCAACTTAAAGGCAAGTATTTCGTCAAAAAGAAAACTTGACCTCACAACGGGAAATTCATTTTTCTCGGGTATGAATTACTTTATATTCATACAAAGGCTTGTGTTTACTTTGCAACACAACCCGTGCTTCTTATATACAATGCATGTACGTGTCAGTGCATTTATTTGTCAAAATAAGAGAAATCTTATTTTTTTAAGGTGTTGATTTTCAAAAATGAACTTAATCATCTCAAAGTTTAATCAGAAAATGAATTTTAAAGGCATTTGACCACTCAAACAATGTCTACAGCTCTTTAAATAGAAAACAAGACATTATTTGAGGGGGAGAAAATGTCAAATAATCTTCTTCAAAATTCATCAAGTGATAAAAGGAAAAGGTTTTAAACAATAACGGATTAATATTTAAAGGGGATTTAATTAATTTTAACTCATTTAGGCTTTATATGTTATGTGTTTGTGCCTTTAGGGAATAAATAGCAAAATGGAAGGCTTAGTCTAAATAATAAAACCTTTAGGGACTATTAGTGCCAAAAGTGGATCTAGATTTTGCCTTAGGAAATTTGTAAAAGAAAAATGTAAAGAGATATAAACTTGGGGTATTTGTGTCAAAAATCAAAAGATTTTATATAACAAACACCCCCTACCCATTTCCCTCTTTCACGTTTCAAACCAAACTCACCCAAATTCTTTTTCCCTCTCCTTAAAATCGTCCTACTCAAGAACACCCTCAATTAGTGATTTTCAATCCACAAGGTAAACTAGACATATGTTTCTTATACCTTAACCATATCATAATCAAAAGGAATTGACATAATTCATTCATTTTTACTCGAAAACCTAGAAATGGCCTAGGATCGTTCGAAAATTAAAGTGAAGTTTTTGTTAAATTGATTTAGGGGTTTTGATCACTAAGGGGTATAGAACACGTGTGTGAAACAATTTTACATAAGGTTAATATATGATTGTGTTTGTCTTGATTTATTGGGTCAAAAATAAGGTAAAAGTGTAAGAACTTGAAAAACCTCATGAGAATGTGTTTAGAAGAGTTATTATGACCCTTTGTGAGTGTTTGGGTGTGCTAAAACAATATAAATAACAAAACTAGATAAACTTGGGTTATAAGGGTTCATATGGATCAAAAATTGCAAAAGATGTGATTTCTGTGGTTAATTCATGTTATAAATGGTTCATAAGTTGTTTATAGTTGCTAAGGATCGTGTTTTGATTGATATAGATGCTTGAAAAAGATATTTGTGTGTTCGTTATAATTGCTCTAGGTGAAGTATACATATGTTTGTTCTAGGCGAATTATACTCCAAAAGTGAATTGGGCAAAGTATACACTAGAGCTAGGCAACCAATACCAATTGTGTACTAGGCGAAGTATACCATCTCCTTAGGCGAACTATACCAGTTTTACTCTGGGCAAAGTATACACTAGTGATGACATCAAATAACATCTATTTTATAGCATCATTTATCCCATGTTATTAACCCATTTTGTATAGTTATTGCAAAGAATTGTTACTTAATCGTTTATATTTGAGAATTGCAGTAATTATGAAGTAATTGGTGAAAGATAGCAAAAGGCACGCATTCTGGAGCTTAAATGAAGATATTTTGAAGATTACTATTCTGAAGACCAATACGTCGTATCCATCAAGGAAGATACGGCGTATCCGTGCCTGCACTCACCAAAGACCACAGAGGAATAAAGCTCAATACGCCATATCCAACTCCTTGGATACACCGTATCGAACCGACTTCCAGACCTTATAAATAGAAAACTCAAAAATGAGTTTTCGATGTGGTAAATCATATTCTCGATACCTAAACCATAAAAGTCTATTTTCATAGGAGAAAAAGAGTAGGAGAGGTCGAGCAATGTTATCAATTCCATAGAAGACATCGCGTAATTCCATATACTTTAGTAATCGTTCAGTTTTTGGTATCATTCGTTAACTCGGTTAGTTTACCTTGGCTAAATAATTGCTTTTGTATCCATTTGTACTTTTGAAGGCTAATACCTTTGGGTATAAGCCATTAATTTGAAGATCTTGAAGTTTTATATTTTGTTTATCTTGATTTCTTTGATTTTATCATTGTATGCTTGTTTATGTTTTATCAATTTATACTTGATACGCTCTTGTATGCGACCTATCATTCAACTGGATCTAGTGAAGCGGACCAAGTAGAATCTAGAGTCCGGATAGCTTCGTCCATATAGTAATTTTATACATCTAAATTTATAGTTACAACAAAAAAATATTGTCCTTTTAAGTCCTGTGACTAGATATGCTCGGGCTTACAATTAATTGGATATTGCCAATGTTTATTTATCGTGTTGACTAGCCAGGTGACCTAGATAAATACAACAGTAACTTCTGATTCCATTGGCTAGTGGACAAGTGACTACTAGTGTATAAATTGCCATTAAGCGATAAGTGGGTAAAGTCTCTATGAGCTAGGGTTTAACAAGATCACCATTGCTTTAATCCCTAAGATAGATTATAATCAGCAAATAAGGATACTTTATGCGGATGCTTAAATTGTGACAGAAGTTAAAGAGCTAGGTCTTGGATTCTTAGATGTAAGTCTAGGATAAGAAAGAAGCTCTGAACCACCTATCAAACCATATAGTCTGGATAGTTTTAGGATGAAGGTAATAGATCCTTTGACCATTCATACACCACCTTCACCTCACGTAGCGTCTTTCCACCTTAAGGATGTATATTGCTATTATCACCCATGCATTGATGATCCTAAGAAACATTATGAATTTAAACCAGGTTTATTAGGTGATAACGCCTAAATTATACATGTTTTCAGTGGCGTTATTTGCATCTATTTGATCATTTTTTAAGGACTTTCGGTACTTAACCAAGTATATTTGATATTATATGTTCTAGGTATGTGTCGTGGAATAAAACAGAAGAATACACAAAGATATGAAGCTTAAAAGTACACTTGAAGACATCCGGAGTTCAAATGGAACAAAACCAAGTATTTATACACGGAAAACAAGTTAGAAGAAAATAAAGGGCTAAAGCTGAAAAAGACCAATTGCGCCGCACTTTGCCCAGGTACGCCGCACTTCCTTCAAAAGTCAAAGAATTAAAGTCTCGATCAAATAAGTGCATTAACTCCTCAAGTGCGCCGCACATTTTACTAAGTGTGTCGCACTTCCCTTAGAAGAATTAAATGATACTAGCATTAACTCACCAAGTGCACCGCACTTCGACCCCTAATTCAGCCTATAAATAGGGACGAAAATATCACACAAAATTCATTCCATTCTATCATCCCTTCTCATATAGAACCCACCTCCACAATAACACACACACTTCCACAACAACTCTCTCATCATTCCACCACGAATTTCAAGGGTGGTGACAACAAAGGGTTCGGGTCGATTGGAATCAATAGCTTGGGTTTTAGAATAGTTTTCGTTTGGTAGAACTTGTAATCGCCTTCTTTGATCTTGTAAATGTTGGTATAATTTCTACAACTCTTTTAATGTGAAGTTTTCTAGAATTTATATGATTTTCATGATCTTCATCTCTTTGATTATGGAGTAGTAATCTTATGTTTGTTTGGGCATAATGTGATCTTTGATATGTAGTGTTTGGATATGTGTTTATTGAATTGGTAAAACATATTTTATATAAGAATATAGGCCGAAAGGGTTCTTTT
>BQNB010194078.1:0-11483 GCA_026074375.1 Tanacetum coccineum
CAAATTCTACAAATTTAACCCTACGAAAGCAAAATTAATTTTTGACAATCCTAAATGATAAAAGAAAATTAAAAAAAAGAATTATATTTTTTTGACTTTTTAATAATTTTTTATGAATTAAAAACAGTTTTAATCTAAATTAAATATTAAAAATACTAAACTATTTATAAAAAATCTGAAAAAATTACAAAAAGTAGCTTGAACTAAGATAATCCTAAGAAAAATAAAAGGGTGAACACAGCTTATCAAATAAGCTACGAAATAAGCAGAAAAGGGCTTATAACTAAAATAGGCTAAAAAGTGTATAAAAGATTAATGTGTGCAAAGTAAAATGGAAAAGACCCAAGGGCGCTAGTGGTTGTGTGTGGTGTATGTTAAAACGTTGGTTGAGGTTGGTGAGGTCTAGGGTTCGAGCCTTGGTTACCCTACTTCTCAATTTCCTAATGTTTTTATTTTTGCAAAAAATTTTTATGAAAAAGCTTTAATACCTAAAAATAAGAAATTTTGTGAAGTGACTTTTTATAAAAACCATAAATAAGCACGAAAATAAGCTAAAAAGAGTGACAGATTTGCTTAAAAGCTTAAAAGGCTAAACTGTTTAGCTTTTTAGAACTAATAAGCACAAACTAAATGCAAATAAGCAAAGACAGAAAACTAGCTAAACCTAAAAAGCATTTATAAACAAAAACAAACAAACACAATAAACAGAAAGGCACTTAAAAAGACAGAATCACACAAAAGGCTTAAAACCTTAAATCCTAAACTGAAAAAGCAAATAAACTTAAATAAGCTCTAACCTAAGCTAATTTAAGCTAAAAGGTCATAAATCTAACCTAATAAGCAGGACTAAACATAAATTTGGAAATTCCAATAAGCCAATAAGCTCAGAAAAGAAAATAAGCTTTTTTGGCCAAAAATGAGAACCAAACAGCCTATAGGGCACTTTTTGAGCTGCTTAATGGAACCTTATGGCTTAAAGGCTCATCAAAACTTAAAGCTTATACAATAAGCTTTTAAAATCAGCAAAGAGAAATGAGTTTGAAACTCAAATAAGCTACTAAAAAGGCTTATGAAAATGGCTGTGACACTCAGTGTATGCTGAGTTTTGGTTTTTTTGAAAAGACAAAATGCAAAGTGCAGGCCTACTTTAAGCTAATAAAATAAGCTCTAAACTAATATTTAAGCTAAAACAGAGTGAGCTTGACACCTAAGGAGCTTGTGCTGTTAATTTCAAACTCTAAAAACAACCTTAACTTATGTAAATCTATGATTGAAAAAGGGACTTTTTTTAAAACTTTGAAAAAGAAACTACTTTGACAGTTTTTTAACCAAAATTACAATAGCAAATGCACACTTATGCCAACCCTTTACTACTGCATTTAAACATAAAACAAGCATGAAAATGATACCAACAAGCTCTTAATCAACATCTAAGCAAATAAGCTATGAATTTAAACCAAAACTCCACAGATTCAAAGTATGATTACTAAAAACCTAAAAAATGATTTTTAAGCTTTGAAAACTTATCTAAGATGACTTATAAACTTATATTGAGCTTTTCAAAGTTGACTTAAGGGTCAAAAGACATCAAGCAGTATTAACTAATGTTAATACTGCTAGTGCCAAACACCCCTTAAGAAAGTGAGAAACCAAATTAAGCTTATAACAGGCTTAGAAGACTTAAACAAACTCAACACAGATTATGCACAAAGTAAATAAAGAACAAATAAGCACTGAGGACACAAAAATAAGCAATGCAAACAATAAATGAGCAGTTTATAAGCTATAAAAGACAGTTTTAAGTAAAAACTTAAGTAAATGACATGTAAGCAATAAACAATGACAAATAAGCATAAAACAACATAAATAAGCAATAACAAGCAGGAAGTAAGCAGTAATAAGCAATTCAACAGTAAATAAGCAAAAAGAAAAAGTGAGCTTACAAGTCCCTTTGCACAAACAAGGGTGATTAAGCTCTTAGGAGCTGGTCTACAAAAGCTTCAGCTTGTTTTAAACAAGAATCTAATCCTTATACTTAACTACGAGCTAAGACTATTACAACTTTGGAAGTGACCGACACTTTTCGTGTTTCCAACATTTTTGTACTTTTTAATTTTTAAGATAGAAATGTGAATAAGCTTTTATATAAGCTTTAAATGAACCAAAAGCTTATTTAAGAGCTTAATAACAGAATTTAAAAAACAAGTAAAGTAAATGACAATATTTAAAAGAACTTAAAATTTCATTAACTTGAAAATGATTACAATGCTTTAAAATTTAAATGACAAGAATTTAATTGACAGTATTAAGCTGGTCAAATTAGTAAAAATAAGACCAAGAAAAAATAAGCTACAATGGCCTCTATTTATAAAAAAGTCTTCAAAGTCTTGGTCTTTCTTGTCTTCACCCGTTTGTGCTTCTTTTGTGTGATAAAACCCTTCATAAACTATTGTTTATGTTTCTTTGAAGCCATCTCAGCCATTGAATCATCTTGGAGCCCAAGGTGGATGATCTTGTCCATTGATTTTGGTCAAAAGCTCTTGTCGAATGAGATTGTATGGGATTGCCAACATGGATTTGAAGTCTTATGAAGTAGGGTTGAAGTTTAAGAGTGATAGGTTTGTTTGATGGTGCAGTAGTCGAGGTGAGGGGGATGATGAATAGTGAATGGGCGGGAAAATTGATTTGGGGTACTGTGTGTTTAAGAGTTAACGGGAGTTAGACTCTGTGTTTGTTAAGTTGTTGCATCGTTAGTCCTTTTGGACTAACAATGTTAGTCCTTGAGGACTAACGATGCAAGGTGCTTAAGGACCTTTGGTGTAAATGGGTTAATGGGATAATGGTTTTGGGCTTAGGATTGGGTCGGGTAATGATTTGGACTTTTAAAGGGTTTTAAGGCTTATAAGCTTAAAAGTCTTATACTTAAATGCTTAATGGGCTGACCCGGCCTATTAAATGGCTACGGGTTGGCCCATTTAAGATTTCTTCGATTTCGGCTCTGTCTTTGACTTTGACTTTTGTTGACTTTGACTTTGTTGACTTTGACTTTTTCACGCTCTTTTCATTCTGTGCTCGGTTTTGTCCGTTTTGGCTTCGTTTTTATCCTTTTCTTAGATATCCGTTACCAGCACAACATAAATGCAAAACACACAAATACAATGTATTTTTGGTATGTTTTTAGTCTTTTAAGCATGTTTTCCTAGGTAAATAGTATGTGTAATTATGCACATACCACTTATACATCCTTCTAAGGCCTGTCATGGGCCCTATCGTAGGCTAGTCATGGGCCTTGCGCCTTTCTACCTATTTAAGGTTCCAAATATTATGCTACGAGCTATCTAATGATATATTGGTAGTGATCGATACTTTTTGTATTTCTAACAGTTTATAAAAAGTGTTAAAAACTCATATTTTGAAATGAATCTGGCCGCACTACTTTAGAGCTGTTTTTGAGTGTCGTGGGCTTTGATTCGAGAATAGTGGTAGTTGGACTTTTGGTAGTCCACCTAGGATATGAAATGTTCGAGTCAGAATTAGGCGAAAAGAATAAGAAATGAGTGAGATATGACCCTCCAAAGTTGGACAAAAACCCTTTTTATAAAAGTGTTGAAACTTAAAAAATTGTTGAACTTTTGTGTAAAACATGTTTTGACTATAAAACTCAAACACAAACATGTTGAGGTGATCAAAAGTATTAAGAACTCATATGCACCTAAAGCGTACTTATATTAATTAGGTCGCGGTTAGAATTTGTGCATTTGCATAATTGCACGTATTTCTCGTTGTATGGATTTTTGCTTGAGGTGAATTTCATAGCACCGCTTTTACTCATTTTTAAGAATGTTTTAAAATTGGGGTGAGATATATGCTTTCTTTTAATTATGGACACACATAGCTTTTAAACTGTTACAATTTTAGCTTAAGTACTGTTATTGTGCTTTTTTCCATGTTATCATGAACCGTTAGTTACTGCGTGTAAGCACGAATGTTGTGAATATACCTATTGGGGTTTACACCCCTGTCTGGGTGTTGGTAGTTCTTACTGGACGAACGCATTGCATTTGGGGAACTTGGGTATTTTAGGATAAATACCCGCAGGGGGCAACAACTTGCATTGATTTGCAAGACACTGTTTTGTTAAGGCTTCAGTGTCACCAGTTTAGTGCTAAGTAACAATTTTTTTATGACATCGTATGCATTATAATGGTCATGCTCTTGAAATCTTGTGGTCCGCTTTACTATTTACTTAAACCTATGAACTCACCAACATTATTGTTGACGTTTTAAGCATATTTATCTCAGGTCCTTAACTGCATGGGTAAGCTGCATGCTTATGGAGTCCGTGGTCATGTCATCTGCTGAGGGTCACACTGCATGGAATTTCATTATCTTTGTCGTCGATTTGTGTTAATACAAATAAACCGTAAAAACATTTATTTCTATTTTACGCTCTTCTTGTGTTTTGTCGATAACAATCATAAAATCATTACAATAAAAATTAGAATGCATAAGTTTTATACAAATAGTCTTCCTAAGTTACAATTATATATCACACATCACAAAATACATATTACTCATAATTACTTAGACTTTTATTTCCAAATAATGTAAAAATTATTTACATTTTTTCATCATAGGTGACATCATCGTCTCTTTATATCTTGAACAAATCCTACAAGATTTCACAAGATTTTTTAAGATTTGGCAATCAAAATTCAGATTTACCTATCAGACACATGGTAACCTTGAATTACACTAGACGGTACCCTTATAGGAAGGTACCGCAGGAACCGGGCTATAGTAAAAACTCGATACCCTTGGATTGCACTGGGCGGTACCCTTCTAGGAAGGTACTGATGTGGATTTTTACAAAACCATAAAAGTTTACAATCCTCATAGGTAGTGAACCTAACTGTTGCAGTATAGTATAGGTAAGTCTAGGGGATTGATCGTTCTCTAGGGGAATAGTGAGGTAGGTTCGAAGTATATGTCGCCTAAATCTAAAGGTTTGAGGAAAGATTCTTTTTGGTATTTTATATTTAAGAAATCAAGTAAATCTTGGGTTTTGAAAAGGGTTTTGATTAAACTAATAGCTAATACTAGTTATAAATAAAATAAGCTAGAAAACAATGATAAAGATAAGCTTATTTACTTAGATGAAATTCTCCTTAATATTTTGTATGTATTATGCTTAACTAGTTAGATACATTATTAATGGTGATTTGAAACTAATATGGCTTGGTTAAGCGTTCACATCCCTCCGCCCTTCTATACATATGGATAATGTCTATGAGGTTGCTCAATCGGACATGAACACAAGCATAAAGCATTAAGACTACCACTATCATGCATAAATCGATCTATGTGACCTTAGGTTGCCAAGCATCACTAATTAGCCTAGAGGTTGCTCTTTTGACTAACTAACACACACTTACACACAAATCGCCAATTAACTTATCCATGCTTAGGTTGCTAAGTCACGTCTTCAAAAGGTCTTTAGGTTGCTAAATGACCAAGAATAAACCAATTACACGTTAAGGTTGCCTAATCATGCAAACTAGTTTATTACAAATTAATCAATCGACTATAGTATGTAAACATATGGATCTTCGATCAAACATGCATAATAAACATCAATAATCATCAACTAACATAAATACACAATCAATCTCAGGGGTTATAACATCTAAGCAAACACTGGATGAACTAAACAAGCATGCTTAATAAAGAAATCATAATCAACAAAGGGGATCGAAAACATGAATTAAGATATAAATGATAGTCAAACCATTACAAGATGTTTATGGATTGAATTAGACCTTCTAAGTTGCTGGAAAAATACCTACCCAAACCCTAGAATCAGACTTGGGGTTTGGGGCTTAGAAAAAACGAAGTTATGAAGTTATATTTATAGGCATATTTTGAGTTGGTTCGTCCTGTCGGCGTCAGAATTTTAGTGACACTGTCACCAAGACCTTTTCTCACCATCTTGTAGATCTTCTAGTCGCCGTATTGTGGGCAGTTGAATCATCAAAATCTGAGTTTGTATGAAGGAGTTATGATCAAAACAATATCTACTACTTCGCGCGCAAGTTGAATGATTATCTTTATCTAGTGACGCCATCATCCTGTTGAATCTTCTAGGGTTTCTTTAATTCGGTTAGATCCTGACTCCGTCACCAAATTCCTGACGCCATCGCTTTGCAATCCTGCCGGCGTCACCAGTATTTCTGACGCCGTCTTCAGCCACTGTGAGCTCTTTTCTTCAACGACTTTGGTATAGAGTTGTAATCTTGTCTGTTTCTTCTCTAAATGAGCCCAAGTCACGTGTATTTCCTCTAAATGTCATCCAAGTGCTAAAAACACAAAAAAGAATGATTAAGTACATAATTTGGGCATATTTGCATGATTTAGGGGGTTAAATGACCCCGAAAAAGTGTATAAAATGACACCTCATCATGTACCAGGAGAACCGGGCTACAATAGCAAAATTTTGCCTATAAATAGCAAGTTATTTCTCATGTTTTACTCAACCATTCTTCTTACATCTCTGTAATATTCAGAAATATCTCTCTAACTTTCATATTTAGCATTTTTCATTTTTCATTTGTAGGTAATTTTCTTACTAGAAGAAGTTATCGATATCACATACGAGATGATCAAACTTAAGTCACATTGTTTCTAGTCTCTCACATCATATCAATATCATATTGTTGATTCTTTCATATCATTTTATTCATTGTACTTTTATCATTCTTCCTTGTAAGAGTTGGTTGTATTGGGTCGGTTCTACCTTTGTTAGAACCCTATATTTAGCTTTGTATGCAGTCGGGTGTTGGTCCGTTTGTTTTTTGGACGGGTTGGTAATTTTAGATTGCGTTGGTGCTGTGGTATGCGGTGGGCGGGGTGGCGTCGTGTCGGGGTTGGTGGGGTCTAAGGTGGGGGGGGTTTGATTTAGTGTTTGCGACTATCGTGGTTGTGAATCGGGGTACAGAGCTGATGGTCTGGTTGGGTGTGGGGGAAGTGGGTGGGTTGTGGGGTAGGTTCTGTTGGTCGGGTGTTTTGGGTGTTTGGTTGGATTGTTAGTAGGTGTTGGTAGGGGGTTTGGTGGTTGGGTGGGTTCTGGTGTGTGTTGGGGTTTCTTGTTGTTTTGTCAGCCAAACCACTAATATATACTTGTTGTTACTAGTTTTTATCTCTTCTAACTCCTAGCTTAGCTCTTGCTTTACTTGTACTCTTTATATTACCACTCCTATTAAGCTACAAGAACTCCCCCCCCCAACACCCCCCCCCCCCCCCCCCCTATACAAACCCCCTCCCACCCCCTTGGCCCTCCCCCCCCCCCCCCCCCCCCCCCCCCCTCCCCCTACCCCCCCCCCCCCCCCGTCCATTCCCATCAGACCAATAAGATACTCCCCCCCCCCCCTGTAGATGTTGCTTGTTTGTTTGTAATTCACGCTTATTTACTCGAATCTAGGGTAAAAGAAACAGTTCATAGTAGATGGACCTAACTTTGTGTAATCGTGGTAATTGTTTCAACCCCCTTCACCCCCGTTTCCCGCCCCTCATTCATGTTCTTTGTCTAGTTTTCCCATGACACCTAGTACATACGTGACTCTGTTGGTCGACCCGCTGTTTAGTATGTCATGAGCCCTCACTACCTCCCTACACATTCCGCACCCAATGTCCTCCTGAGTGTGGTACCTTAAATCCCAAAATAAATCATCCCAAAGACCCACACCATACTGCCAGACTCTGTACTACCCCCCCCCCACCCTGACAGTACTAAAACTATGTCAGTATCCCGCCCTCCAATACCAAACCAACCAGATCCAAGTGCCAGGCACCGCTCGCTACACTCGCCTTGCGCTCTATACAGCACCTCCTCTGCCCGTCCCCCGCTCTCTTCTTAACGATCGCTCCGTCCCCCCCGCTAAGTTCCCCAATTTCGGGATTGTGTCAAGAAAACTTACAAAGAGTGTGTGTCATAGTGAGTCTATGCAAAATATTGTCATTTAAACAAAAAATGAAGGTAATACTCGAAATAAATATAACGACCATCCCTGTCTTGTTTTGTAAGGGCTATTATATACTTTAGTTTATTAGGTAGAAAAATAGATAAGAACCCGATCCCGCATCCAGTGTTGAATGTGTCTTATAATATGTCTACCAAACAAGAGAGTCTTCCCCCACCCCCCTCCCCTCCCCCCCCACCGATCTTATGAATATATAATTATTAATGGTGATTTACATATTCCTTTCGTTACGATTCACAAATTTTGTGTAACCTGGCTTAGAGAGGTCTTCATGTGGGCCAAGGCAAATTCCCCAGTACAGAACCCCCACCCCCCCAATCTCTTGTCGAAGGGGTTTGGTATTGTGGCGTGGTGGAGAGAGTAATTTGCGCTAGTTTGTTGGTGAAACTGTATATAATTGAGAAGGTGGAGAGAATGTCGAAGAGAATAACTAATAACGCGCGTAGTGGGTATTTCCCCCCCCCCCCCCCCCCCCCCCCCCCCCCTCTTCTAGTTTTCCATAATTGGTATCAAAGCAAGGTTACTTAAGCTTTTAAAATATATTATATTTTAAACCTTTAAACGACCAAAATGGATTCAAAAAACTACAAAGAGTGTCAATCTATGCAAAGACCACCTCTTTTTGAAGCTAATTACTTTATCTATTAGAAAAATAGATATGAAACTTATGTGAAGTCTAAAAATATTGATCTTTGATATATAATTATTAATGGTGATTACATTCCTACGATCACAAATTTGGTAACCGGTAAGAATGAAACTATACCGTATGATAAGTTAAAAGACAAAAATAAAAAGATGCTTTCTAAAAATGATGTGGCGAAAATGGTCTTATATAATGCTTTTCCTAAAAAGGAGTATAAAAGGATTTTTATGTGTCAAACCACTAAAGATATTTGGAACTCTCTTATAATCACTCATTAAGGTAACAAACAAGTAAAGGACAATAAAAAGACTTGTTTGTTCAACAATTCGAACAATTTATCATTTCTGATGATGAAACTATTGATTGCGCATTTACTAGATTTAATACTATAATTACATCTTTAAAAGCACTTGACAAATCTTTTTCAAGTCGTAATCATGTTAGGAAATTCTTGAGGGCTCTTCCAACTAAATGGCGTTCAAAGGTGACGACTATAGAAGAATCCAAGGATTTGTCAACACTACTTCTAGATGAACTCACTGGTTACTTAAAAGTCTATGAAGTAGTGCTTGAGAAGGACTCGGAAGCTTCCAATAGTAAGAAGGAAAAATATAAGTCATTGGCTCTTGATAACGCTCAAATTGAGTATGTTTTTAGTAGCGTTATCCATACTTTTGTATAAGTTATTTGGCTATTTATCTATGATTTTGTTACTTAATTGTATCAAAGTGTGTTTTCAAGTATATTTGTAGCCAAGTACAAGAAAAGCAAGGAAAAAGAATTGAAAACAAAATTTTATACAAGTACGAAGAATCCCGCATCAAGAACAAGCTCGGGAAGCATTTCAAGAGCAAAAAAGTCAAGTACACAAGCTTCCAAGGCCCAAGATAATGTTAAAGTCGAGTTGTATTGAAGTATAATGACCCACGACCAAGCACAACTCAAACGGGAAGCTTAAACGCAAAAACAAGGAAAAAAATATTTGTGTCGTATGGCCAGCCGGCGGGCTGGATGAGGAGCCGGGTGGCTCCTTTTCGCTGTGTTCTCCAAGTCGTATTAATACTCCAATTTAAGTCCCATTAAGCCTCAAGTCCAATCATATCACCCTAATAACTCATTATTCTAGAACATTCATGAAGCTTGGTGGCCAAGGACTTGTTTAAGTATAAATAGGAGTGCCATACCTTAGTTTTCATAATGAAAACTCACCCCATTCACCCATGGACGAATTTTCTCCATTCTATTACTTCCAAAAGGCCACAAACCTCTGACAAATTCGTGTAGATTGATCAAGGGTTGAAGAAAGTGCTTGGATATCATTTTCTGGTTGGTAGATCACTTGTAGTCAATTAAAGGCTTGAAGGTTGCTCCAAACATTTGTCTTTACTTATTGTAATCATAATTTGGGTAAACTCTTTTAATTTCCAGAATATTTATGCTTATTATGATTGTTGAACCTTTGTGTTTGATTGAAATAATCATGGAGTAGTTTTGTTTTACTTGTTTGGGATTATGTAAACATGAATATGGAGTGTTTGTTATTTTTCAATATTGATTTATGGTTTTGCTTATGAGTTTGATTGGATTGATATGTGTCTAATTAGTTTTGTTTGTAAATCATAATCAGATCTATAGGTCGAAAGGATTTCTTGTTATGATTTATTCCAAATATTAGCGCACGTATATGTTTGGTATATCATGATTGACAACCATCAATATACAAGTTAATTGGACTCATAAAGATTTAAACAAAAGTATAGGTCGAAAGGGCTCTTATGGACTAATTGGTAAAATCATATTTCTTACAAATGGCTTATAATGAATCGGTTTATAATAATGATCATAGGTCGAAAGGGTTTGTTAGTCTAAACCATGATTTATACAATTTCATGATATTACCCATTGATTGGAATTGTATGACTTTGATTTGTTTGCTATTGCTTAAGTATCTACCCGATATTCCAACACTCCAATGATATGAATACTAGTTCCAAACAAGTAGTTTTAGTTATATTGAATTCGCATCTTTATAATCTTCGTGTTACTTGTTGCTTATATGGTACTTTGGGACGTGACAACTTATTTACCACTTTTGTGTTACGTGTTATTACATGGATTCTTCATAACCGAAAACACCCAAATCCTAGTGAACGACCTCGGCTTACCACACCAAGCTAGCTGCATACGAAAGGGTCATACTTACCCGTGTGTTCTTTGCTTATTTGGTAATTCGTGTTATAAATTTAAAACTAGTAGTGGCGAGACACATCAACTTTTTGGCGCTGTTGCTGGGGATTTGTTGTGTTTTTATGTGTTTTGAATCTTTGTATTTTGTTTTATATCATTTGTGCTTATTTTGGCTTGCGAAAAAATCACCCAAAACCACCCAGAAGGATCTAGCCGCCCGGCTCGATCCCTTAGCCGAACGGCTAGACCCCAAAATTGGCTCGGCCGCCCGGCTGGCACCACAGCCACCCGACTGCAGCCCCGTCGAACCACAAAACTCATCCAGCCGCCCGGTTGGATACCTTTGCCAGCCGGATGGGACTCGTCTGATCAAAAAAATTGTTTAGTTATTTTTGTTTATTTACTTTCATTATTGAATGTAAATACATTGTTAGTCAATTGGTAAATCGACTCACCCATAGTGAACAAACTATAAGAGAGGTAAAAGGCGGGTCGTTTTGCTTCCCTAAAGAAGTCGGGTTTTTAATATGCTTCACGCTTCTCCGCTTCTTTGTGCGTTCGATGGAGCTACCGAGAACTTTTGATAGAACGATGACAAAATTAAAAGTATTAAT
>BQNB010194079.1:0-11483 GCA_026074375.1 Tanacetum coccineum
TCTATTGCTGTGTATTACGAAGTAACACCCCATTTGGTATTCCGCTGCGTTGTAAGTGATTTTTGGGGGTGTTACAAAAAACCCTAATTTTTACATAAACATGTTTATACTTAAACCATATGTTAACATACTTTTATATTCACTTTTACATGATATATATGACAATATGACATGATAAAAAGTGCATAAAATCATAAACATAATTAACAACTCATTTTACATATTAAAAGTCCTTAGTGGTGATGTAAGAGATGAGAAATAAGTTCTAAACCCATGTTTAGATTCAAAACCAAAGCTTACTAGCTTATAAACCCTAGATTAGGTTTGAAATTCTAATCTTCCCTTTTCTTCCTTAATACTTGCAAATGATTATCCAAGGCTTGAAAACACTTTAGTATGCCTTAGGATTGATGTGTAAAGGGTTGTATGGATTGTAGAAAAACTTTGTATGGTTTGCTTAGGATGGCTTATTTTGGCCGTGGCTTATGATGAGGAGAGAAAGAGAGTTTTTGTGATTTTTGTATAATGAAATGAAGAGTGTGAGTCCTTGGCTCACACATGCATGTATTTATATACTACTTGGTAGATATTTTTGAGATATTATGGTGTCTAGTGGAAGTATACAAGGTGGCAAGGCTTGGAAGATAAGAAGAAGAAAACTAGGGCTTGAAAAGTGCCTAGTCATTGTTCCTTGGTCTTATCTTGGCTTCCTAGTCATATGTACACGAAATATATGCTAGGGGAGGGCTTGGATAAGTCTTTTGATCTTTACTTAGTGTATAAATGTGTTATTTGAGGTATAATGTAGTATAGTTTTAATAAAATGTATAACTTGCACATGGTAAGTCATGATTTGAATTCCTTCATGAAGAATATGTATAATGTGATAAATACTTAAATACTTGAAGTTTTAAATAAACTTTAAGTATTGGGTATAAATTTTGGGTATTTGATGAAGCGTAGATAAGTTAACGTGCTTCCGGGAAGGCTTAAACGTACTTTATCGCGAAACGTAAACACTTAACGTAACCAATAAAAATAAAATGTGCAATGATAATAATTATCCTCTAAATAATCATATAACACTTGCTTGATGTAAACATTTAATTATTAAAAGCCCATTTACATTGTATGACCATTTTTAGTTTACGCGATTTAGCTTAACGATTACGATTTAAAAGCAAACGCGTAAAACCCTAAAAATAAATTGTGCATTACATAATGTCGTACAATGACCTAAAACATGAGGTGTTATAGTTGTAACAACCGTGGCTTGAGCAAGTTGGTCAAACTGTAGTGTTGACCTAAATATATGTTCTATAAGTATGGGTTATGTGTTATATATGTTTATACGTGTTTATATGTGTTTGTGTGGGATACGTGAGATTGCATAATCAATCCATTAAGCATGACCGTCTCATTGGGATTGGATTTGTGTTGGATTTTGTGGAGTTTATTTCGTTCACTTTTGGTGACAAGGAAATAATTTTGGTGATTGAAGCGGTTTCGCGTTAATTGTGTAAGTAATTATACGTATACGTATTTATGTGTTAGTAATATTAGGATGAAATTAGGTTCTAGTAGTTAGAATAAGGAAGAAATGAAATTTCTATTTTTGGAATGTTAAGTTTAATAAAAATGAAATGTTAATTATTTTTAAAGGTCTAGTAAATTGCGTTTACGCAAAAAGGTATGTGCAAATAAGCTTAGGTTTTTATAAAAACTTAAGGTAAAGCAAATAATTAAGTAATTAATAAATAAATAAATAAAAATATTTTTTATACATGAATAGTAAAAAATGAATTTTAGAGGAAAAAGAAAGAAAAAAAGAATTTTAAAAGGAAACAAATACTAATTAGATCTTATCTATAATTAGTTGGGGGCCTTTAAATACAAAATAAAATCCCAAACCCCTGCCCCTTTGTATAATCGGACGAACAAGAAGAAAAGAGGAGAAAAATTAGGGTTTTTGCTTTTGTGAAGAAATCAAGATCTAAGGTAAGTTTTAATTAATCCTTGTTAGTTATTAATCTTTAATCATGTAATAATTATTATGATAGAATTAGGGTTTTGTAAAATCAGTAAATTAATGATATAATAATCATGTTATAATGATTAGGGTTTAATTAGAAGCTTATGGGTGTAATTGGTTAAACTTAATTCGCGTTAGAATTTGATTTAGATTGGGACAGAATTAGGTCTGTGTTGTTCGGCTATTATCTCAATGATGGTAATAGCTTTTGTCAAGTTTCCGGTGTCTATAACGTAGCTCAAAGAGTCTAGTTTTTAGAACATCCGGCCTTGAAGGTCTTTAAGGTCGGGAAGTCATTCAAACATTGGTTGCAAAAACGTTGTCAAAACAGTAAATACGGGTCAGATTTAGGTCAGATTACGAGGTATAAAACCCCCATTTAAAATTTGAATTTACCTTAGACCTTCTAAAGGAGTTTATTTCTATGTGTCTATTAGAAATACCCTAAATTAGAGCTTCTGATTTGGAGTCTAAGTATGGTTTTTAGGTCCAAACGTTTTAGTGTGCAACCAGATCCGAATTGGGACTGTTTTGAAGTTTGATTTTCTTAGGAGTAGTTGTGCATGTAAATGGCTATTGGAAATCATGAGGTAGTTAATATACTCATAAATGAACATATGTGATTTTTGGTATGAATTATGGAGGTCAGTAAGTAGAGGTTTTGAGTACGTTAAGTCACGTTAAAATTCTGCAGTTTTGAACAAATTGTGACTAACTAGTGAAACTTGTTAATGAAGTGGTTAAAGTTGGGTATGGTGTCGGGGTGACCCATGGGGTTAATAAAACACCTTAGACATCCATCATATGATTGTTACATGTGCATTAAGCTTTTGGCTTAGTAGCGTGTAACATGAGTTATTTTGTTGTATAGATTTGTGCTAGTTGTTTGTGAAGCTTATTGTTGGAATCTTTTGGAAAGCTAAGCAAATGTGAGTTTCATAGCCCCTTTTTCTCATGTTATTTTGGGGTGAGAATGATGCTTGTCTTGTTGTCGTGTTAAAATGTTTTTAAGCTTGCTGTAGTTATGTGTATTGGATCGGATGAGTACGCCTACTCAGTGTTGTAATATGGGATTAGATGAGTACGCCTACTCAGTGTTGTGATATGGGATCGGATGAGTACGCCTACTCAGTGTTGTGATATGGGATCGGATGGGTACGCCTACCCAGTGTATGATATGTTTGGTATTGTAGATCCCAATATGCAAATGAGGTTTGACGGTGGTAAGACTGCGTGAGCTAATATGAGGCCATGTAGCGCACATATGAATTTGATATGATTGTGGATCGTGGGCACGTTCCATCCCGTTGTGGTTAATTGGTGTCATGAATTGTTTTGGTAATTGCAGCAGCTAATTGAAAGTTTATTTTGGATATTGTTGTATGTCGTAAACCTATGATTCTCGCTCAACTTTATGTTGACGTTTTAAGCATCATTTTCAGGTGAGCTTAATGGTGCTAAGATAGAGGGCTAGAAGAGACCGTAGGATGCTTGGAGTTTATTTATGCTTTCTGTTTGAATAATTGCGTTTGCATGAATTGTTTGGATTATGTTTTTGCATGTCATTTATTGACGAGACCTCTTTCTCATTAATTAAAGGACAACATTTAGGTTTTGGGTATGTTATGACACTTTGTGTCTTTGCTTTAACTTTAGTTTTTCATTTTTAGTTTCTCTATATAGACTCAATGTGGTTGTGTTGATATCAATTCTTGTTTACGCTCGCGTTTTACGCCTTGGAGGGAGTGTGAAAGCGGTGGGGGCTGGATAGGGCTGGGTCTCGTGTGCTAATTCCTGTATCAAGTTGTTTAGGCGAGAGGTGGTGCTTTGGTTCAGGAGTTTTATTTATACGATTGCTTGAGAGGTAATTTTGGAAGTATTGTTGAGATTAGTGTTATTTGATGAGACAAAATAATTATTAGATGAAAAATACAGATGGATACAAGAAGAACCAAAGTCCGTAATTAAATGAGTCTTCAATAGGTAGTATTGGATAGATTATGAAGTTATGGTCAAAAGATAAATATAAGTAGTTGATTGATTTTTTTATTATTATCTTTATTTGTTTCCATGTAAGCCATAGACTCCTTGTGCTATAAAAGGAGGTCTAGGCATGTTAGTTTGGATCATCTATTGCATAGTCGACTGATGAGAGTCAAATATTAAAGGTGTGTGTGTGTATACCATAGTTAGTTACTTAGATTCTAATTGAATTATTATACGATGTATTTGTAGTAGATCGTAGCCCCTAAGATATAGTTGGGGTAATAGGGAAACGTTCAATGTTTAACTCTGTTTGATAATATTTCTTTTTTATTATTCTGTTGTGCATTCAATATTATCTGTAAAATAATCCTAGATGGGCTAAACGATTCTTAACAATTGGTATCAGAGCCTCGTGGCTCTTGATCTAGGATCTACAAGGTTTGTTGATGTCGTGCTATGAAGGAAAAAGAAGGTACGATTTTCTTTTTTGGTGTATTGGCTGATTTTGGTGATTTTAGAGTTTTTGCGACACTTTAAAAGTGTTGTCTTTATACTTAAAAAAAAGGAGTCAATTATGATTATTATCGAGATGGTAAAAACTAAGGTTTTTCATTAAACCCTAATATGGTCAAAATTTTTGGATCTGATGGTACATCAGCAACAAAGACGAATGATAGCAGGCTTTAAGAAACAAAGAAGCAGCAGGTTGTTGGATCTGATGACAAACAACTAGGGTTTGTTTAAAACCCTAACTCGATGCCTAGATTGTTGCTTGTTACTGGTGAGAGATCTGCTTGGTTTAGTTGATGCTTTTGTGTTTTAGTAAGTCTATTGATAGGTTAGTACTGCTCTTAAAAGTTAGTACTGCCAACGTTATTTTTAGTGCCGCTATTGATATAATATCAAGGATGCTTCGTGATTGTTTGCTGCTATTAAATATGGATGTGATTGCGTCTATTGAAGGACATGGTTATTAGCAAATTTGTTTATGGAAGCATGGATAAAGAAAAGAAGGAAACGTGTTTGACTACGTGAAATATGGAAGCAGTTGTGATATGATACGTAATTATGGGAACAAGATTTGATATAATTTATAAATCCCTGATTTTTAGGGATTTTATGTTACTCCATATAAAGTTTCTTTGTGCTGCCTAGATGGTCATAGGTTATATTAATGCTGCTATTTATCAATGATACATTAATACTTTTTACCATACAGATTTTCTTAATGCTGTTATATTTCTTGGATGGTTCATGTTAGTGATGCTCATATAAAAATTAAAGCTTGGACGAGTACTAAAGTTTTAAGATAGTTTATGCTGCTAAGTGTATATGTGTTAGTACTGCTAGGTGTTAAAGCAGGTACTACTGTTAGGTTGATTGGATGATTAGTACTGCTAGCATGCTTGATTTGGTTAGTACTGTTCGTTGGTTATTAGTGCTGCCAGGTTTGTGAGTTAATGTTGTTAGCTTTGTCCGTTTGTTGGATCAACAGAACGACATTTGGATCTCGGATTAAGTAACTATCTGTTAACAATAGTTTATTCTTATTTATTTTATGGCTCGTTTTGGAGATTTTTCGTAGATGTGATTCGATGACAGTTGATTATCACCTTCATTTGGTTGTTGTATTGTAGAGTTTCACAAATGCGTGTTCTTATCATATCTTAAAGTCGTGTTTATAGCAGGACATTGACTTTAAAGATAACTTGTTCGTGCTTACAATGGTGTGATGAAGACTTGTCAAAATCTAGCAAAGGTGTGTGATTTTTCTTATGGTTCTCAATGCTCACATTTGCTATTACTTAGTATGTTGTATTAGAAGATGAGGATTTTGTCTAATGAGGTTGCTGGTTCTACTTTATATTTCACATATTTGTTTATAAGTTTGACGTCACGTGGATAGTGCAAGACATAAGACACAAGTTTGAGAGATTCTACTTCTTTATCAAATTGCATATCTACATAGAGCCTACTCAGTTTTCTTTATCAGTAATCAATACATAGATGCACAGAGTTCGAGTTAAAGGATGTCATACATTTGGGTTTCCAGGGGAAGCTTATTGATTTAAAATTTAACAATCTCAACTTGAGGGTAAGTGTTTACAAGTTGCATATCTACAGAAGACCCCTATTAGATGATTACAAAAAGGGGAAGAAGATTACAGGTTCATTGAAGATTTTGTTTCATTTAGAGAGATGATTACATCTCAACTTCTCTATTTAAGAGGAAGATCATCACAATAAAATACCAAGGACTTTGTTTGTTTGTCATCTCAACTAGGGGAAGATTATTTAGGATTATTGATTGATGAGACAAATAATATAAGAAATGAAACAAGATGGAAAAAGGAAAGTCCAATGAAAAAAAAAAACTCGTAATTATGATGTCTTTAAAAGATAAGAATTGGAAGATTCTAAAGATATGGTCAAAGATAAAGATAAGTATTAGAATGATTTACTTATTAATTATCTTTTTTAGGTTTCCATGGTAAGCCTTAGACTCATGTGCTTATAAAAGGAGGTCTAGGTATGTTAGTTTGGATCATCCATTGCATAGTCGACTGATGAGAGTCGTATAGTAAAGGTGTGTATGTGTACACCATAGTTAGTACTTAGTTAGTAATAGACATATTATAGATGTCTATGTAGTAGTTAGTAGCCCCAAGTTATAGTTGGGGTAATAGGGACAACGTTCAATGAAAAACCTTGTTTGATAATATTGCTTTCTTATTATTTCCGCTTCTTGTGCATTAATATTATCTGTATAATTATCTAGATGGGCTAAACGATTTCTTCATGTTTTGTTCATGCAAATCCCTTACTGTGTTGGACAAGCATGTCTCCTAGCCCCTTTGTGTGAAATTTATTTTCGAGCATGAAGTTGGCAAGCTTGTCTTCAAACTTACTTCTAACAGTCCAATTAGGGTCGTCCTCTTTCTTTTCCTTATGTTTGTTGTTCCCCCATGGTGAGGTATCATCGTTCTGATAGAATCATAGAAGGGAAGGATCATGAGATGTCTCACTCCAAATATGACATACCTACTCGGGACGGGTATTTTGTTCACATTCATCGGGGCCTCATGGGATCTCCGCAGTAATCGCAAATTAGGTTGGGGTTTTTAAGCCCAACCTCTCGAGTAGGTGTTTTGAGGAGAGAGATTTGCTGCATGCTCTTTTTAAACGCCCTCTGAGCTCCCTCTGAGTGTTGGTTGAAATTGCTTCTGAGATGGATGAATACATTCATGGAGTCGAGTGATGGTTCGTCCAATAGTCATCTTTGGTACCGGTAGTATTCTTTAATTCTATTTGATCCCTCTTCTTCAGTGAGAGAGCTTAAGAGGTAATTGGGCGAATGATCGAGCTTCTTGCGGTCTTTCTTGTGATATGTTATCGTCGAAAGATTCGAACTAGAAGCCATTTCTGTGATCCAATGTTGAAGGCACCTATTTGATCAAGTCTTGAAACGGATCCATGCACTCCTTGATAGGATCATGTCCCCTTGTCTAAATTGGAGGATTAAGTCTTTAAGGGCCAAGGTACCTCCTACTGGAAAGAAATGGTCAAGGAATCGGGATACCAGCTGATCCCACGTTGTGATCTGAGTGAGCGATATTCTATCAAGCCATTCTGCCACTTTCCCTGTGAGGGAGAAGTGGAAAAATCTTAACCTAGATGTGTCCCTTATTGCTCCGTCAGCTCGTATGTTATCAACGATACTTAAGTAGTGATTAACATGACAGAGAGGGTCCTTGTTTTTTAATCCTTAGAATGCGCATGTGCTTTGAATCAACCGAATGTCGCGTGAGTCGATGATTCTTCCAGTATGTTTAGTTGGAAAGGTGATTGGATTTTGGAACCCGATGGAAATAGGATGAGAATGCTCGCGTAAGGTTTTAGGAGGTGTGGGTGGTTTGGCTCCGATGTTGTTGGAGGAGGATGCTTCATCATCAAAGAGATTTCTTCCAGCTATAGTAAGAGATTCGTTTTGATGTGAACGCATAGCGGCTTTCCTAAGCCTTCAGAATTCTCTTTTGGGTTCGTCGAGGATGTTTTGTTCAGTTCTTACACGGTGCTTACGCAGTCATGCTGACAGATTTACGAGACAGATAGCACAAAGAAAAGATAGATTACAAGAAAGCTAATGTGCGGGAATTTAATTACTCACTTGAAGGATTCAAGAGTGTAAAACTAAGCTAAACTATGATCAAAAACTAAACTATTCCCAGGGGGGCCGGCGCCAAAAAACATAATGTCGCGGTCATAGTCTAGGACTTCTACACAGAGTAGTTTTTACAACTCCCTAGGCATGCCACCTAATTCGTTGTAGTGTAAGTTTTATGGGCATGACTCAGGGTTTATTTTATCGTTCTCTAGAGGAATAGGTTGGGAAGGCTTGATCACGGTCTAACAAAATTCTAAGGGTTAGAGGGAGTTCTTTTAATATTTTTGTATTTTATGGGATAATCTAGTATAATCTTATGTTGAAGAGATTGGTTGGTTTTGCTAATAAACTAATTATAAATCTTATGCTAATGGTGATTACAATAAGTTAAATGATTATGTCTATTTAATAATGTATTACTCCCTAGATTGCTTCTTCTAGTGTTGTTGCCTTGTCACCCTTGTGATGTTGTGTAACTATTTCAATAGAAGTATGAACGAATTCACGAACCCATCGATCTACTTAGTATGCAGCTAGAGCATACGACACATGCAAGGTTGTATGAAAGAAATCTCACGGACCCTTAGGAGTTTACTAAGTGCATGTAAAATAAATTAAAAGTGGATCAACCATATTAGGGGGCAAGGTAGTATGAAGACTATTACCCGATGGTATCCTTTCTACTACAATCACGTTTCCTATACATTTCAACAGCAATTATTAGACAGATAGCTGGAAATACATTAAAAGTGGATCAACCATATTAGGGGGCAAGGTAGTATGAAGATTGTTACCCAATGGTATCCTTTCTACACAATCACGTTTCCTTTGACATGTCAACATCATATGTTAAGAATAAAGCAAGAGCAATAAATCACACAATACATACACATATTGAATGATTAAGTAAACCTTACTTGATTAAAACATGAATTGGAAGAGGTACAATAGGGTTTTTAGGCCCTAAAATCGTCTCCTACAGCTGCTAAACGAACTAGGGTTCGTACCCTCTTTTTATTCTAAAGTTACACACCCAAAACCCTAAATTCGGGTTTGTATATATAAGAAAATCGATGCGACGGTGTCGCTTTTTAATCGTGACGCCGTCGTAAAATGAATCTTCTAGATCTGCGTTTGAGTCGGTGCGGGCTGACGTTGTCTTGAAATATGTGACGCCGTCACTTGATGAGTTGTGACGGCGTCGTATATGGTTTGTGACGCCGTCTCCAAGCTCTGTGAGTACAAATCTTCAAGAGTCTTGGTGTTGGTTTGTAATCTCGCCCGTTTCTTCTCCAAATGAGCCCAAATCACGTGTAATTCATCCAAATGTTTTCCAAATGCGAAATACCTAAAAAGGAACAATAAAGTATCTATTTTGGGCATAAATACACGATTTTGGGGGTTAACCGACCTCGAAAAAGTGTAAATGACACCTCATTAAATACCCCTACACTTGAAATTTGCTTGTCCTCAAGCAAATAGGCTTTTCTATCTAGACAATAACAGTATGAGGGGTCATTTTACCTACTCTTTAAAAATATTCTACAACACAACCTTCTAGACCTCGTAATTAAAAGCACGGAAAGTATATACTAGCACCTCACATGAGTGTTTAGGATTCTCTCTTTCACTAGGGTGTATAATAAATTATAACATATGAGGGAAACAGAAAATCACACTTATTACCTGTCATAGCATATAAATTACCATAAGCTTGGTAAAGGATCAAAACCTCCACCGCTAGGTGCAAGTATCATTCATTACTATATAAGAGGTCTTTTAAAGGGTTGCGGGGTGTAGGTGTAAAGATAACATATAATGGCAAACGGCAACTGATGGATCATTTGGGTTGGTGAACTTTGGGTGAAATTGAAGTGGAAGGTTAGCTAATTTTTTTACTGAATACACGCTGGTTTGGTTGCAAAGGCAAAGACTCTGACTAAGATATACAAACTCTACATAACTCTACATCAATCTCTTTCTTTTTCTTTTCTCTTTTTTTTGAAGACATAATACATCACATGGGGTCTATAACATGTACCCCTACACTTGAGATTTTACATGCTCGATATTTACAATCTAACTATTGACCCAATTTGAGGTGGATCAAAATAACATGGATATCATTTGACAAACATATGGGGGTATTGACTTAACTTTTCTTCCCCATTCTTTCGTGAAATAAATATTACCATGAATCTCAATCGTCCCAAAACTATATTTACAAAGATAAGGACTTAGCAACCATGTACTCAATAATTAACTTGGGTTAAACACAATAATGTACTAAAGGTGAGTACATATAAGGTAGGCTAAGGCTTTTTGGGTGTAACAATTGGTTTAAGGGTGTCAATGCTTGATAAATGTTAAATTGTATACATTAAATACCCGGGATTTTGCCAATAAAAGCCAAGAAAACATGCCAAAAGAAGGAAATATGTGTGCTTTTGTGTCTTAACGTGCAGGAAAGGATAATAAAGTCAAAAAGAGCAAAAACAAGCCAAAACCGACAAGAAACGGAAGAGACAAGTACAAGAGAGAGATTTGAGGAAAATATCAAAGCCGGATCAGCCCGACACAAGAAAAGAAAGTCAAAGCTCAATTATCAAGTGCCAAGGACCAATGTTGACAAGTTTCAAGATCACAAGGGCTTATTTGGAAGTTTCTAAGTTCAAGGGACTAATCTTGCAAAAGATAAAAGTTGGTTTATAAAGAGGAAAAAGGAAATAGAAAACACAAGGGCCAAAGTTGTCAATTCCGAAAGTTACTTTTACACTACACTTATGAAGATAGAAACACAAGGACTGGATATGCAATTACTTCAAAGATTTAAACCACACGCGGGCAAATTCCTTCCTAACCGTTTTCCAACAGACTTTCCCGCCAAAATCTCGAAACTAACCCAATTTGCTTAAATCTTTCCCGTCTTCTCACCTCAACTTTACCTCGTATTTACTCAATTCCACATCACTTCACCCACGTATCAACTTCCTATTGGTTCAAACACCTCATCAATCAAGATCAACGGCTTAAAATCAATCCAAAGAGATCCAACGGCTGTCAAGGAGTGAAGCTTTCATTCTCTCATCAATTCTTTCTATAAATAGGAGCTCTTAGTTAGTTTTCCAAGAGTTAGTTTTTAGAGTTTAGTTCAATTTTTGTAATTTTTCCTTTTTAAGCTTTTGTTTACTATTCATCGTTTTCAATTAAGCTCAAACTTTTAAATTCAGTTGTATTACTTGTTACTTCACTTGTACTCTTCATTAATAAGCAATAAAGCTATTTGAGTTGATTTCATTT
>BQNB010194081.1:0-11483 GCA_026074375.1 Tanacetum coccineum
CCTTCCTATGGGATGTGTCAATTTTCAAAAGAAAAATAGGAAATGGTCGCACAACTCATTTTTGGACCGACTCATGGCTTGTAGGATCACGATTATGCAACACATTCTCAAGGTTATACCGACTGTAATCTAATTTAAAGTGTTTAGTTTATGAGCATGTGCCTATGCTTCATTCAAATAGTCTACATATTGGTACTCCAATATTTGTTTCTTTCCATGTTCATCGTGCAAACATCAATGTGCTCGCGCCAGGTTCCAAGCCCAGTAAGTCATCTCCACCCATACGCCTAATGTTTTCATGGGCTTGGCCTAGACAACCGCAATCAGTTGTTGAAAAATAAGAACTTTATGAGTTAACTAATTAACCTTATTTATAGCCTCCGCCTCTCCAATGATATTGTCACATGAGATTGCTCTATTAGCAAAGATTGGCTTTTCACAATTAAGGGTATGAGGAAATACATATCCAACCTCCATTACAAATCGAACCCACAAACCTATAGGTGGAATAACGCCCTTCCTATTAAAATCAATATATCCTCTTGGAGGATTTTGCTTAAAAGGCTTCCAACCCGCGCGAACTTATATCTAAGAGGTATTGATCTTCATTCCACTCGGTATCCCGTGTGTGACAACGATATTGCGACAAAAATGCATCTTATTATCTCATGTGAAGTTGCTAATAAGGTTTGGCCCAAGGTTCTAAAGTGGTGGAGTATACAAAATGTCATAATAACATCACTTATGGATGTCATCACTCTCGCTGAGAGAGTCAATAGTCAAACCATTGTTGGGAATTATTATCTAATAATCTATATTACATTTAATATTACACATCGGATTTGGTCCCAAAAGGATTGCGTATGATGTGACTAACTAACATAGAACAATAAACGAATAGCATACATTTTCGTTCTTGATTTAAGCTATTAACAAAGCATACAAACAAACACATGTTCTAGTTAATACCCACGAATCCAAAACACTACACGTTATGCAATAATACTGAATGCTAGTTTTTATGTATTCACGAAACAACAAATGAATCCCTTGTATTCTTTATTGTATAAAATTGACTCAAAAATCCCAAAGGGATATATGTTGGACGATTTGAGTTTAAGAGAAAAGAATGAGAAGAGTTTTGTGTGTGTTTTAGTAATGTAAGGATTAACCTAAACTATTAGATAGTGGTATCCTAGTTGGACTCCACCTCTATTTTCTCCTATGTTGGTCCGACCTTATACCCAATGGGTCCCCCCATGCGGTTTGGGGTTTATTACCCTGTTAGTAAAGTTCATTACTTTCAAATTGTAATTTATTAGTCTCTAGTTAATTAAATTGTTCTATCGGTTTTAATTTAACCGATCGTCAAGTCATTTCGTGAAAATAAACTTAATATAAATAAATATAAATATATTTATATTTATTATATATATTTTTATATATATTATATATGTATCTATATATATATACTAGCTACGTAACCCGCCCGACTGGCGGGTTTGTTTTGGGTTTTTTCTTTTAAAGTTTAAGTGTGTAACGGTTGGATTTTTAACACAACGTGATGGTTTTTTTAAGTTTTAGACGGTTTGAGAGTATATTTGTTGTTCCGCTGAAATCCAGATGAATTGTTTACTAAGTGGATAACCCGCCCGACAACTAATAGTTATTCTCACTAAGTCAATGCATCTTAGTTGTGCGGTACCAATCTGATTCACATGTTGAGGGCCAAAGCATACTCACAGGATTTTTATTTTCAATTTTTTTTAATGTTAAAATTCAAAATGTAAAAATATTTAGAAACTAAGAGCTAAAAGGGAAAGTAATTGAAAGTGAAGTGTTACAATTAAAAATGTTTTAAATGTAAAGGATTAATAGTGAAACTGATTATTAACAAAGGTCTAAAAGAGAAACTTTTCAAAACTAAAAGGTAAAGTTGTAAACTTTTTTAACTCAAAGGTTAAATGTGTAAAATCTTAAATTTTAAACAATAAATAAATAAATAAATAACTCATGCAGATTATACTTCTTCTTCTTCGTTATTTCAAAGACGTTGCTAGGGTTCACTGTATCCTTTCGTATATGTTTCGATATAAAATAAATCACGTACGATGATCGATGAGAGATTGCGATTTTAATGGTATAGGTTATAAGACGCGTGAACGACCGAAACTCAAAACCCGATTATAACCTGAAAACCGGATACAACAACTTGTTTAGCTGCCAATTTGTTTCTTCTTCGTTGCTTAACCAAACCGATACTTGATCATGTAACAAACCGCATATGTATTGGTCGATCATTGTCCAATATTGCAAGTATATTGGTCGATCATTGTCCAATATTGCAAGTATCTATATATCTAACATACACATCTCATATATTAGGTAGAACCAAACCTGCATCATGTTAAGCTATAATCATCGAGTTCTGATGATAGATTTATCATTCTTACGGTTGTATGTGTTTTAACTGAATAACTACAATTGAATTTGGCAACATAGGTACCATATACTGTATATATTGAGGTCCTGGACCACATCACATTAATTTAGTATTATACAACCTACTTATCCTGCCAAAAAAGAATGGTCCACAAGAAGAATAAATTTGGGCCAACAGAATTTTTGACGCCAATGATAAAACATATAATCCCTCGTCGTTGGTAAAAACCGAGCCATCGTGACCATATGAAGTTAGTATGTTAGTCTTCATAGTTCGTCTGCTTGTGCCATCTTAATTTGCAGCTATTGCCTATATAATATTATATGCATGCACACACATTAATACCTATGTTATTAATTGATTCAAAAATTATAAAAAAGCTACATACTTGATAAATTTATTATTGTGTTTACGCATTAAACATGATACTGAAAGTAGGCAATGCAAACCTGTAGAGATGAGATTCTGAAACAAAACAAAGAAAAAGAATGAAACTAGTAATAAAAAATAATAATATTACATAAAAAAATTAGGGTTTAGGGACAAAAACATACGATGGATAAAAAAATTCAGAAAAAGTCATGTATTTATATGGATTGCTAAAGAGTTTTCTTGATTAAAAAGTCATGTATATTTGGATAAATATCAAATATAATTATAGAGTATATATTGTTATATTTTAATAAATCAAAAGATATCAACATGGTTTTTTTAGAAGATATTATTATAGTTTTGGATAGTAAAACAAAAATGGTGGTTTGGCTCAGTTGGTTAAGATTATTGCATGTTAACAATAGGTCATGAGTTCAAACCTTGCCATACACTTAATTTTTAATATAAATTCAAAATTTATTTAAATTTATTTAAAATTCGGAAAAAAATTATTAAATTCGAAATTTGTTAAAAAAATGTTGTGCCAAGTCATCGTTTATGAGTGTCATGTCATCGTTGAGGTGGCGTTGAATCACTATTTCATATTAATCCAGTCATAGTTAGCCCCATATATAAGTTATAGATATGTTATTAATTTATGTATATATATTGTATATATATATGTATAGATATTTGTATATATATATGTATATACTATATTATGTATATATATATTAACATAAGCATTATCTAAGTGTATATGTGTGTGACCCGATAGGCTCACGTATCTCTAGCCGTATAAATATTCATATAACATTAGCACTTTCCAATAGCTCCCACTTGTGAAAGTCATAATCATACAATATACTATACATTAGTAAGCGTCTAGCAACACGCCAATGCTCCCAAAAATACCCGAGTGTAGTTTCATAAATATCTCAGTATAAATGGTTTATTCTTAATCATCCTTTTGTTACAGATACGGTGTTAAAAATGGATATGGATCAAAGTCATCACATTATTTAACGATTCTGGTTCTCGATATAGATATTGAACAAGATTACCAAACTAATCAAGATTCATCTTAATTTCATTTGGGTGCGGCCACATACATCTGATCAAATCATCGAGGGGCCTAGTAGTATCTAACTCCATAAACACGTGGAGACAAATCCTATTTTGACTATAAGTGTCGTTCATGTGCTTTACAACATTTCTAAATATAGTTTTTATAAATACCTTATATAGGACAGTGTTTAACTAGAATCGAGAAAAGCCATCCACACATGCAAGGCCTGCTTGCATCTCAAGTAAGAGGATGAGCAAAAACTCTACCATATGTAAAATTCACTTAATGACGTTGATCCATAAAATGAGTTCTCACAGGTCGGGGTAGTCCAATATTCATCACCAATGAATAACATATGAGTTTTACGGACACATCCTTTAATATTCCAAGAATATTACCAATCGCTCACATTTTTCTTAATTCAACAATACTCCCGTGTCGTCGACAATGGACAACTTTAGAATAAATAAATTTATTCTTAAACATAAAAATATAGAACACAGTAGTATAAATAAAACGATCATACCCGGTATATCAATTCATTATTTAATACAACTGCTTACAGTTTCATTATCCAAATACTAAATAAGATCAATGCAAGATGATCCTAGCTGAACACTTATGTCTTAGTCACAACAATCGCACTTGTTGATAAGGCATAGGTTCTATGAACAAATCAACTAGGTTTTGATCTTGTGGAACTTTGAGAATACTTATTTCAAAATTTAACAAAAGTAATAAGTTTGAATAATATGATGATTGTCACTCTGTATGTATGCACTCAAGTACAAGTATCACTTATATGAGTATTGACATACTACATTCCATAGGGTGTATGACATCAGTAAAACACCAATTGGAGACATTCATTTCAAGAGCTTCTCAAACTGTAAAGCATTTTTATTCTTTTAATGTTATAATGCAACTATGCTCTCAGCCAAACATGTCTAGTTAACAATGTCATCATCCATGATGTAAACATGTCAAGACTAGGATTGAGTATCATCTCAACTAAAACAAGCACTAGTATATACAACAAACACCATGCTTAAATCTGTAAACTAAGAACACTTCTTTGGTAATGTTTGGATCTCACTCAAACACAAGGTTTATTTACTATGGTAATTGCGATAATTGTCACAATGTATATCCATAGCTTCTTCATTACGAGGGACGAATCTAAACCTAGGAATGAATTCTTAATCCAAACAACATCCATTAGAATGTTCCTTTTTAATTGTTATCTAATGACTTTCACTTAGATATCAATGTTTTCAAATTATCTTACACTCATGTAAATGATACAAGTATTCTCATACATAATATGATGTATATAATAAATCCTTTAGATAGACTTAATGTTTCCATTTATGTGTTCAGTCTCATCAAGTGAGATAGATCATTCGAGTTTCACTCAATGATATTTCATATTGTACTTAGACTTAATTCACCGCATATGTTTATCCTATTAAACATATCAAAGTTGTATGTTTTATTTTCCAAAATACTCATAAGAAACTTTATTTCAAGCTAAGGGATATGATCTTGCTTAGATGAAAATTGTTTCTAATATGTTTAACAACATATTTGATTTAAGAAAAAGAAAAATAAAACAAACTGCTCCCACTAGCTTTCAAATGTACTCATGAACTATCTTAGTCGTAACCAAAAAATCAAATCATAACAAGTGACTGATTTAACTATTAAACTTAAGATTCAACTCTTAGATACGTACTTTGATCCATACTTGGATTCTTGCATTTTGTACTTTGTAAAAATTATTTTGGATTCATAAACGTTGTTCGATTACACACCATCCTCGCAAAGGTAATCATTTAATAAAGAGTTTTGAAATCCAATCTTCATATTTCTTTTCCTGAAAACAAGTATGACAATTTAATCATCTTTATATATATTTAATGCTCATAAATGAAGAAAATTAATCATAGTTATAGAACCGTAGAGGGGGGGAGGTAAATACGGTTATCTTAACTACTTTAAAGTTTCTAAAACTTCAAGTCACAAATAACCAAGTGTTGTGATGATCTACTTGATGATGAAGACAATAAGTAGATGAAGATAGAGAGAAAGAGAAAGAAAGATACTACGATATATACTGGTTTGGGATGGAGGGTTTAAACCATCCGGACGTTCAGTTGCGAATCTACGATACCTATACTATTACTCTTATATAATCCTTATGGTGGACTATAAACCGTATTACAACTTTCCTCCACCGATATGCGCTAAGATCAGCGCTCACTGAGAAGAGCTACTCCCTATAATATTCCACCCACGGAATCCACCCCTAAGAACCCTTGATTCGACTTTTCCTTTAGGCTTACTAAGATCAACTAGGACCACTAAGAACTTCCTTTTAGAAGCTTACCAAACCCCAAATAGATCCCCAATGATTTAGGCTTGATTACAAAGATACAAGACTTCCCTAACAATCAAATTGAATGAATGATAGATTGTTAAACGAAGTCCTAACCTAACATAGAGACTCGATTCTAATAGAAAGGGTATAAAAAAGAAGACCCTCGACTAAAAACACACAAGTGTGGATTAGATACTTGTGTGTCTCTTTTGCGGAGATGTGTTCACTTCAGTGAGATGATAGAATGAGAAGATTAGAACACTTTGATGTTTAGACTTAAAGGATAGGAGAAGAGAAAAGTAAGGATGAAAGAATAGAAAGAGGTGAGGAATATAAGAGCCAAGAGGGGGTATTTATTGGCCAAAATCCCAAATTGGTAAAAACCAATTCAAGAGTGGCGCGCTGCCCACGCGTCAGCGCACCAGAATCCCGTCTTGGTTTTTCAGGATTTTGGCGTTTTAAATACCCACTCTTACTAAACCCCAATTGTACTTCAGGCTTTGACCTTTCCACTGTTCTTACACTCAAGGTCAACCAACTAAAATAGCCATTTGATAAAAACATTTATGAAGTATTTGAAAGATATTTTAGGAGTGTTTGTCCAACATCGGAAAGATAGAAAAGAACTATTAGACAAATGGTAAAATAGGTATTTCTCTAATTTAAATGGTTTAGTTAGAAACTAAACATGGTTTGATGAGTTAGTTTGCATAGTTATGATAGAAAAGAATATGCCAAAGAATATTTTCAACTTGGTGAGCAAGTGTGGATGTTGGAAGGATAATTTGAATTTAAAATCCAAATAACAGACATGTGGGTTAAATACTTGAAGGATGTGAGTTTGAATTGATGTGATGGTTTGGAGCCTAAAGCTTGTGATTCAAATTTGAATGTTAGGATAAGGATAAGGTGGGTAGGATATGAGTTGGAGTGAGTTGGCTTGGATGGGATGTTTGATGTAATAGTAGGGAGCCTAAGGATCAAATTTAAATTTGAATGGTTGGGATGAGAGGGTAAGTAGGCAAGGTGTGTGAGGGAAGTTTGGTGATGTTGTGAGGTTTAAATTCAAGTTATGAGGATGTGTATAAGAAAGGTGTGTAGAGAAAGCTTTGAGTGTGTGTGTGTGTAACTTAAATTCAAGAAAGAATTGTGTGAGTGTAGAAGTGAAGAAGAGAATGAATAGAGAGTGTGTGGTAGAGAATGTTGTGATTTGATGGAATGGAGCCTTTATGGGGAATGTAAGGGATAACAAGTACAATGCTGTAAGGGAATGTGAGTTGTCATGTGAAGGATAAGCTTGGAGAAGGTTTATATGGGAAAGGTTTAAGCTTGGTGAAGGTGTTGGTGATGAAGAAGAGAATAATCAACGGATTGATTATGAATTAATCATATTGCCATTAAGAAAGAAAAGAGTTAAGCAATGATGATTAAAGAATGATTTGGGGATTGGTATATAATGTTTGGATTATGTAGGAGGGTGTATAATCATTTTATGGGTAGAAGGGTTTAACAAATGATTAGGGAATGTTTAGTGGAGAAGTGAATTATATGAGAGACATGTGAGGAATACATGCAGGAGTTTGTAAATCATTTATATGTAGGAAGGTAAGAAAACTCAAAGTATGATTAACCTCCAAATACCACAAACTCAATTAGTCATTTAGACTTAATCTATGAAAATCAACAATGGATTTATCACTAATCATCTTGATACAAACAAGCTAAGTGCTTTACATCTTAAGTAAAGCATATCCCATAACGGGAAAGGATGCGTTTACAGAAAGTGACCTTTGATTTAGTTTGACCAATACGGGAGTAAAACCCGTTACGTGATTAGGAAAAATGTAAATCCGGATTAAGGTCAAATGAATATTTTCGTTTTGATGGTATGTTGAAAGTATATTCATACTAGGTTTAAAAAGAAGTTTCATCCTTGGCTAGAGGCGTTTGATAAAAGAATTGAGTTGGCGTTTTGTAAAAAAACAGGAGGATTTGTTTTGGCTCCTTTTTAAGTCTAAACCTCATTTGAAGTGTTCTCAAATGCTCAAATATCATGTGCATACCTTTATTGAAGTTTCCACATGTGTAAGGTAAAAGGAAAGCTGAATTTGCAAAATCCGTAAAAACAAATGCCGTGAGTGGTGCGGTGGCCACGTGTCAGCCAGATTAACAAATCCAGTTTTTTGGATTTTGGCTATCGTTTGTTATATTAAGTGTTGCACACGTTTATTTGTCATAGTTAAAACATAAATGAGATCCTAGTCAATGTTGCACTAACAATCTGCCCTTTTTTGACGATGACAAATAAAATTTCAAAAACAAATTAAAATTACAAACATGACGAAGATGAAGAACGCCGTTGATGTAGCTTGCGTCTTGATCTTGACCTTGTAATTTGGTGAAGCTTGAACTTGGTCTTCACCGAGCTTTAGTAGCTTATCTTCTCCCACGCAAGCTCTAGCTCTTTGTTTTCCTTCTCCCCTTTTGTCAAATCAAAAAGGCGGGATCTTGGTCTTTCACTTGAAGGTAAATATCATTGTAGAAGTAGAAATTATATATCTTTACACGTGCTCCCTAGATCGTTGCTCCCCCTTGTTTCAAGGCGAGGATCCATGGGTGAAGAGCATCACCTTCTTGGTGTTCTTGGCTACAACTAGCAACAAGCAAACACAAAACAACATAAACAACAAATGTATACGCATGTTCAAGTCCAACATGGGTTAACTTACCATTTGGAAACTTAAAAACATAGACTAGTATAAATATGGATTATTGTGACTTTGTATATTGTTGCATAAATTCATATACATATTTCAACATTTAATTTTTGTTGAGCATGCTAAGGTAATAAACACAAAAGCGGATTATTTCAAGCAAGTACGTCATATCATTTAAGCATATCTTGGTGGTATTCACCAATTACATTAAAGATATAAATAATATCTTATTCTACTACCATATTATTCTTTTAAAATTCAATTGAGTCCATTGTGAAAGGAACCCACATGGGAGATACATCATCCACTTCCATCATTCGAGAAGCATCCTTTGGGTGTTCATTTTTGATGTATTCAACTAGTGTTGTTATGAACCTAGCATAAAGAATTAGAACTTTGTTGAATTCCAATCCATCCATTCTCTTTGCCAAAAAGTAGGCAAAGTTAATGTGGTGTGGGTTTTAATGCAAAAGAGCATATATCCAACAACGATGGCCAATTCCTCCTTTGCTTCAATCTCTACGAACACATTCGTGAGTAGAACATCCCCCCAAGCTTTCAAATGATCATGAAGTTTTGATTTATCCCATGTAGGTGAGGGGATAATTTCGTAGTGAAATTCTTCTTTCAAAATTACATTTTGAACAAGAGCTCCATTAATTGGAGGGTCATTTGAGTATGAACTAGGGTGATAGAATCTAATTTTCTTAAAGTTAATGGTAGTTGACATGCAATAGAACAAGATTTCAATGGAGGATATGTTAAGACTTCACCGAATTTACTAAGATACCAATTATAATCATGCCCGTACATGTGAAAGCGAAGAGAGGCTGTAATTCTATCAAAGTAGTACCTAGCATAGAATTCTTGAATGTGACGGGGATAAATAGATGATGGAAAATTCACGAGTAAGAAGCAATTTGCATGAGTACAAGGTTGTTTTAGGCTAGTGGCGAATACGAAATTTTTGTCGCAATGACGACCTTCATGATAAGGACAATTTTCAAAAGGATTGGAAGGACTGATACGATGGCAGCAATTAACACGTTTCATGAAATATTTTGAGGTCATTTTCTTAATGAAAGATAGATTGAATTTCTCTAAGAAAACATGCTTGTATCTACACCTTTTTAGTGGAGTATTAGGAGTTAGGTATAAATTATATATGAGCTAATAACCTTTGGACAATAAACTTTGGTACTTTTGATTCCTTGTTAATTCATCTAGCTATAGTTTTAAAAGAAATATATTCCATTGGGAAGACAATTATGCCTTAAGGATTTGAGTGGTTTTTAGATGACTTGGTTGAGATTTAGTTAGGATTGGATGATTAAGTTAGACACATTTAGTTCCTACAACTATCAATGCATGCACCAATATTTATCTAACCATGTATGATACTTCCATTGTAGTTGATTGTGTAGAGATCCTTAATCACCATTTTGAATTTTCAAAAATTATAACTTTATTTTCATTATGTTATAAGGAAAATACTTAGGATCTCGGATGAGTGGTCCAAGTTATCAAACCTACTTTGATGTGTATTTTAATCCTTCTTGGATATTTTACACATATTTAACACATAATACATTATAAAATAGCAAGGTGTTGCTAAACATAATATCTCGGAATTATGGTCGATGTTTTATGTCAATATTGATAATATTTAACTACCATAGTGTATGGTAAGTTAAGTCCATAATTTCTCGGACGAGAAGACTATATTATCATGTTTATTATTTGTGTATTTTAGTATGTTATGCAATAGCACCCCAAATTCAATTTCAAATGAATTCTCTTTAACTACGTGAGTAATTTGTATGTTTGCATAAAGTTCTTTTCTTTTCTTCTCTATCTTAATACACATAGCATGCAATCAACACATAAAATGAACAAGTTGACACAAATACAACATCTTCATCACAAGGGTGAGTTGCGATCTAATGTGTCATTTTTTTATCGAATTTGTCTATTTGATCTTTCATGTCTATCATGGGGAATAGAGCATGCAATGTTGCGAGTAAGTTGAATTAAAACATTTAAATATGTGAGGCGATGATTATCACAATATTGATAAGATGTAGATCAAATTTCTTGTTCATAGCACATAGGTTTAACATGTAGAATCTGAAATAATACCAACCATAGTTTGAATAATGTATTGACATCTATCCTTCATCTCGTTAAAATAACAATGTTACCTAACTTCCATGCCTTTCACATAAGTCCTAGCACATAGCACATAAGCACATAAGCTCTAAGAGCACAAGTTTATAAAGATAGTGCAAATGACTTCTAGACCTCTAAATGTTTTCTCAACACTTCTAGACCTCTAAATATGTCGACCATGAACAAGCTAAACTAGAGTTGTAAAAATTTAAACTTTAGGAAATGTCATGCGAAAATCCTAATCTTGTTTTGTCTTAGACCTAAGTGTCCTCTCATTCAACTCACCAATTACTTGTTATATTGGGTAACCTCTAGCTTCTTTTACACTTTTAG